>NW_006498435.1:2455279-2542886 GCF_000471905.2 Amborella trichopoda
CCAATTAATGGGAGTTGGAATTCTGGTTTGCCATTCAATTCTATTAAGCGATATACCTTCAGTGAGGCACTAAGTCCCCATATCTTTCAGACTATTTCCAACCACATACTTTTTGGCCTACCCTTCATCATTTTTAAGTATTCTACTTGAACTAACTCGCACCTCCTTACAAGTGTCGTACTAGGTCTGCGCCATACATGACTAGTCCATCTAAGTCTACTCTCTGTCATCTTATCGTCTATTGGTGCCACACCTAATGTTTTTCAAATGAATTCATTTTGAATTCTATCTTTTTTTGTTATGTCACTCATCTATCTCAACATCATCAGCTCTGCTACGCTCATTCTATAGGTACATAATATTAATATAATAAATATATTATGTTAATACAATTATTTATAATCTATTGTAATAATATACCTGAATATAATATACTGCAGTATAAAAACATTATATAATATTATGATATTATAACATAATAATAATATAATATAATATATATTAGGAGAATGATATCATATCACCATGTCACTGTAATATAATGAAACCATACTTCTAGAAAGCCATGTTTATGGCATTCTTAGGACCTCAATTTTTGTATGCACAATATCTTCATCCAACTAATCAATATCCAAAAAAAAAATAAATTAGTATCCTATATATGGTTAAAATGAGTTATCTACAAAAATGAATCTAGACTATCCATTTGGTGAATTTCAAGATCTAGGCCTTATAAATTCAACTGCAATTTTTCAATTTTATAATTGTTAATCTTATATAAGAAACTTGAAGAGGAAAAAGATTATTTTAAGGCCTAGATCTAAGCATCTTACTAAAATAGATGACCTATATTAGTTGGGCTAAAAAATAACACTTTTTAAGTTATTTTCAAATTTAACTTTTTTTTTATTGTTTATTAGAATGAAAAAAGTGTATATTTAAAAATTGTGAACAAATAAATGGCCCCTAGCATGGTTTTTCGGTATTGTTTCATTAATGTTATTTTGGGACGTCTACCCCCTAACCTCCAATGGCGCAACCCTATTCTTTTTGGTTTTTCGGTAAGTCTGGGGGAGAGGGCCCCTACCCATTTTTCATTAATCCTTCAAATTAAAGAAGGCTATAATTCATTTCTTTATGACCTTAGAACAGGGCATCTGTGACAAATCATATAATAAAGTACGGAAAATAAAGTTCAACAGACTAGAACGCCAAACAGTGGCTTGTAAACGAGACATGGCCCACTTAGCAAGAATATCAGCCACTATGTTGGACTTGTGAAAAATATGAGTGATAGACCACCCACGATTAATAAGACGTTGTCTACAATTCTCTACAGTCATATATAACCTCCAAGGAGGCAGATAACCTTCATTAATAACATTAACAAGTAATGTTGAGTCACTTTCAATTTGAAGAGGGGAACATTTTTACTTATTTGCTAGAAGCAGGCCTTCTTCAAGGGCAAAGATTTCCGCATAATTATTGGAAGCGGGGTTAATGGCGGTAAGATAAGGCTCATGTCAATTTAGATGTTGACTACATTATATTACTTTGTGTTTAAATAACTCAATTACATTAATTTACTACCTTTAATACCTCGAAATAATAAAAAAAAATACAGAGGTTCATTAGAACAGTAGGTTCCAAGGGAAAATTTAAAGTGATTGTCCCCTAAATTCACGCCTACCTTTCATTTGAATGAGTTTTCCCCAATCAAACAGGAAAAAAAAAATATTTATAGTAACAATGATAATGATAATAATAATGATAATAATAATAATAAAAAAGTCATTACCACTATCCCAGGAGAGATTCGATGCTTCTATAAATTTTCTATGTGTCTGCACCTACTCTCTAAGAAGACAAATCGAAGACATAAATGACCAAAAAGTTCCTATTTCCATATGAACAACATTCTTGATCCAAGACGCCTTGCCCAAAAATAAAAATAAAAATGATGTGATGTATATGGTCATGCTAACATCCATGACTATGTGATATATGACCACGCAAAGATGATGGCGTTGCACACATTATGGGGAGAACGCACATGTCATAATTTAAAGAACAATTGTTTCATGCGAGCTGGACTGTATTTGTACAATATGTGATCCAGAGGTATAAAGTATCCATCTTAAAGATGAATTTAAATTCGTAATCCATATAAAAATCATTGAGAATAACGGGCCAAATTTTTTTTAATAGAATCATTATTTAGAGTTTTTAAAATTTATTTATTTTTCCATATTCATGATCTCCATGTTAAAAATTATATATTCTCTAAAAATTAGGATTGAATTCTATTTCAAAAATAAATTTATTAATGGGCCGTATTTCTATATGCACGGGCTTCACCGCATGCTAACCGCGCCTTAATTTTAATGGTACAATTTGACTAATGCTAAAAGATATTGTACTGCTACGGGAGTAGTCTGTTTATTTACTACTTCGAGTAAAACAATACCTAGAATTAATTTGAGGACTCCAAATTTTGGAGATCTAGTCATTTCACACTATAGATTAACCTCAATAAAACAAGTATCTTAATTACACCATTTATGTACTTGAAAATAATATTGTCTCGAGATTAAATACATATCATCAATTTTTAGATGGTGAGATCTAAGTGTTAAAAAACTTAAATATTGAAATTTTATTTTGAAAATAATCATCTATTGATTCTCAAAGGGTTCTCAAAATTTTAATTTGACAAAATCCTCCCAATCAGGTCGTTTTGACGGAGGAATAAGAAGGAAACTATACTATGGGCAGCATATACTAATTACCATCTTCAACTCATGAAGGGATAGTGACATCCTCGCGGGCATGGGGTTATGACGGCCATACGTTCATACTACACACGCCCTTTATTGTATTGATAAGAGTTAATGCAATTGTAATAGTATTATTTATCGGGTGTGGTTTCTATAAGGTTGTAACTCTCAACAATAAGGTGCACCTTCAAATTCTATAATAACATGTAATTTTGGTGCACCTCCAAATTTTATCATAACCTGTAATTTTGGTGTAAAAAATTATTAGGATTATGTGTTATAAAATTATAAGTTCCAAACATAGTTAAAATCAAGTAGAACTACAAACATATGAAAATCTTGAAAATGGATGGTGTAGATAATGTGTTGTAAGATGCACTTTTGTAGGGACTTAAAATCTGTTTTTTGTCATATTCATACATCTCTATGTCGAGATGATCAACTAGAGGGTTTTTCAACATTAAAACAATCTATTCCGATTTTAAGGATGCAATCTTATGTAAATTTTTTCCTTATTTATCAAGCCCTTATAAAATAATCAAGGGCTTAAAGGATCCCATTTATATTTGTGCTGCTATTCACGTCTTAATTTTTATTTCACTCAAGTACTTCTAAAAAGTAACTTTAAAATATCTAAAGTGCCCTTATTCAAGTTAGAAAATGATAGATTAGAGTAACTTTAGCAATTTGACTTATCTTGAAGAGGCAAAAGTGTTCTTATCATTTGTTTGGGGCTCTTAGGTGGGTCGAATTGCTAAAATGCTCTTGCTCGTTAAGGTTCTCAACTCAACTCTGAAAATGGTTATTTTGGATATTTTAAAGATATATAATGAGGTACATTAGTGAAACAAAATTATAAATCATTCTCTCCCAGGTTAATTGGAATGTTTCGATCCCATTATTGATTTTGTAATGGGTTATGACCCCTTAGTGTTATTTCGTTTTATTATAAAATCAAACATCAATTGAGTAATTTTTATTTTGATTGTATCCTGTAGTTAAAGATCACTGAGTTTGGGTCAGAGGACCATGTTGTCATTTTGTTTCATCCTGGACAATTAGCTAATCAGGAACTCGTTTTAGTGAAAGCGATGGTATAACATCCACATGATGTGCATGCTTGAAGGGTGCACAAGCACCCTTAAATTATTCATATTAAACTATGCCATATGTAATGGTTAATAACTAATTTGGTTTTCTATTTTATATTTTTAATTTGAAAATAATTTTTCATGAGATTTGGGAATCATATTTTGCTCGTTTTTAGAACAATCAAGCTCAAATTTGGACACAAGCTAGATCTTGACGGCTCGATCATTTTGGTAAGGCACGCATCTTGGCATGACCTGAAGTGAGAGAATTTCTAGAGAGAAGATGTGCTCAGAAATGTTCAAATTTATAAGAAAACATCTAATTCTTTGGAAGGCCATAGCTCAAGAATCCACTGATAGATCATCGCATAAATGGGTTCGTTCCGACTGTGTGTCGAAGAGCTACATTTTGGTACAAATTTTATACATAATTGGAAGCCGGATGATGCAAATTTTGAGGTTGGAGAGAAGAACAATTTTCCGGTAACTGGAAACCCATTTTTCGGCAACCTCCCGAAATTGGAAAGAGCTCAATTCTAGACCAAAACGGACGAAAATTACTGCAAAATGATGGTGATGGTTTCTTCTTTAATTTGTAATGAAAATGAAGGCTTGGAACATCACAAATCGAGCTACATTGATGGTTGAAAATTTACAAAGTTTATGAACATGGCCGGATTTTGGGTTCTTCTTCAAAAATCTGTTTCAAGGAAATTAAAGGGTATCAAAAGATTCACAACAATGCAAGCATCAATTTTACGACACTTGATCATCCTAATTACCATCGTAGGTGTCCGGAAAAGTTCCCGAAGACTAGCCATGGTAAGAGGCCCCTCATGGAGTGACGGTTTTATCATTTGCTGAAAAGTGCTTAGGGGCAGTTTGGTCATTTGGTCCAATTTGGGATGATTATTTTAATTCATTAATTATGTATTTTTTGATAATTTGGTGTACTTTTGAGCATTCCACCCTACTTAGTGGTTGTTTTATATAAAGAAACCCATGTCACTTGTAAAAGAGGCTGGAAAAAAGGCGGGTTGAAAGTTGAAAATTAGAAGGTTGGTATGTGAATTCTAATTTTTGAGCATTTGGAGTGCTTTTCTTAATTGTTGTGCTTTCTTCACTTGTGAATAGACCAACGAGAGAGGAGAGAGAAATATTTTCCTAGATAGAGAAATACCCCTAGACAACCATACACCACAACCTATTCCTTACTCCACCTAGACTCGAACCATACACCGCCCTCCACACAAACCTAAACTTTCTCTCACATGCTTCAAGGAGGAATCATGGAGGTGCACCTAAGTGCACACGTACCATAAGTCCACTCTTTCTCCTCTCCTCCTTCTCCTCTCACTTCCCTCCTCTCTCATTCTTTATGACCCGCGCCTAGGGTAGGTCTTACTCCCTCTCTACTCTCCACCCGTGCTTTGATGCGCACCTGTCCACCCGCGCTTTGACTCGCACCTGTCCACTCGCGCTTTGACGCTCACCTATCACCCGCGCTTGGGCGCGCACCTATCCACCCATACTTTTACGTGCTCCTTTCCACCTACACTTTAAATCGCACCTGTCCACCCGGGCTTTGACACGCACCTGTCACCCGCGCTTTGGCACGCACCTGTCCACCCATGCTTTTATGCACACCCATCCACCCATGCTTTGGCGTGCACCGGTCCACCCATCCTTTTACGCGCTCCTATCGACCTGCGCTTTGACACGCACCTATCCACCAGTGCTTTGACGCACACCTGTCACCCGTGCTTTGCGTGCACCTATCCACCAGTGCTTTGACGCGTACTCGTCACCCGTGCTTTGACGTGAACCTGTCCACTCGCAGTTTTATGTGAACCCACCTACCCACACTTTGACGCACACTCTTCATCCTCCACTCATCTCATACTTAGTCACTCGTGCCTAGCCATTCACTTTTCCCCTTTTATTTTGTTGATCGTCCTTCTCATCACTTGAAACACGATCCAGGGGGTCATATGATAGTACTTTAGAAGATTAGCTCTGGGGTTACTGCTCTAACTACCTTCTCGAGTAGTAAATTGAGCTTGTAAGAGATATCGTTTCTCAGGCACCTTTTTACTCGAGTTGTAGTTATCCTGAGTTAGTTTTCTTTAGAATTATGATTCTTTTGCTGTCTCAGCCACCCAGTTACATAGTCATCTTGAGTTAGTTTTCTTTAGAATTCAGATACTTTTGTTGTCTCAGCCACCAAGTTACATATAAGTCAAGTAGTGAGAGGACTTTCTCCTCTCATATTCCTAAATCATACCAGAACCACTCGCTCACAAAATCTAGCAATGAAGAGCATTCCAATCTGATCCCCACAATAGTTCATGAGAAAGAGCTGAGATGAAGTATTGTTTACCATGAAAAATCAGAGAGATCTTGAAATGAAGGTCTCTCAGACTGACACTTTAAAATGATGAAAATGAAATAGTAAGGAAGGTGGGACGACACAAATTCAAATCCGAGGCCAGATCTGCCCAGAAATGAGCAGATCTGCTCTCATATCTGTGGCGGAGCCAGCACAATCCAAGATATCAAAAATACGATTTTAAAAAGAATTAATAAAAAAAAATCAAAATAAATAAAATCAGTAAGGAAATGAAGAAAGAGTGAGGGTCGAGAATGATACCAAACCAGGCCGGATGGCCCTGGAATCCCTAGCCTTCTAGGGCTTGCCCGTATCAAGACTAGTTCCTTTTGCCCTTCTGGTCTAGATGTCGATCAGCAAGTCTCTGGTGGTAGTTGTGCCCTGGAAAATGGCTTAGAACTAAGGTTCTAAGGCTTAGGTTAGATAGGGTTTTTTCTTTGAGTTTTCTCTCAGATCCTATCTTTTGTAGCTCTCTAGGGTTTCTCATCTCCATCTCTCTAGGTTTTGCTCTCTCTCTTAGGGTTTCTATCTATGAAGTCCATCTCGTTTCTCTCTCTATTGCCCTCTAAAGGGTCCCGAAAAGATGCTAAAATTGGGGCAAAATTCGTTGGGAATGATAAGCCTGTGTGACAAGGAAATCCCTAGTCAAAAGGTCAAGGTTGGAGGGTCTCGGATCTGGGCAGCATGGGTCATGTCATCTGGGCGGCACAGGTATGTCGTCTGGGTGGCATGGGTCATGTCGCCTGCGCGGCACGAGTCGTTTTGCTTAGGCGGCAAGCCCCGTGTCACCCAAACCAAAACTTGTCGAAATTGAATTGCTTCTGTTCAGGTGTGTTCCTCAGCCTCTAGTGAAGCTCTCTGAGAAAATTTGATTCAAAACGGATTTTTTTACTATTTAATGAATTTTTTTGTAAAACATATAACTTACAAAAATCTGGGTCAAAACAAGGTTTCTACAGGTTTCAACATAGGCAGACTGGTTCAAAGTCACAAGGTAGTTGTGTGAAATATGGATTTGGAATTTTTTTTTGAACTTTTTTTTATTTGGAAAGATTGGTCGGCAATTTAGGCTCATGCCACCAGGGAGCCTTTGAAACTTTTGAAAAAAAAATTTATTTCAAAATGTATTTTTTAAGAAAACAAGAAATTGACCCTAGGGACTCGTATCTCGAGAGAGGGGCATTTTCATCCAAAATGTATTTTTTTAAAAAAGAACCCAAAAATTGACCCCAGGGGCTCAAATCATGAGCGTGGGGCAGTTTTGTCCAAAAAAAACTTGGGCGACACTAGTAGTGTCACCCGGGCAGCACAGGTGGTGTCGACCAAAGAAAACATCTCTTTCTTTTTTTTTTAATGAGGTGAGAAAATAGTTGGGTGACACGTGTGTCGCCCACTAATTTTTTTTTTTTTAGTTGCCTCAGTTGTGGGGTGAAAACAGACTTTTAGTTGGGTGACACAGGTCGTGTCGCCCACAAAAACAACTTTTGTTTTTCTAAATAAGGATGTAAAGAGGATTGGGTGACATAGACCGTGTCGCCCGGGTGGCACGAAGCGTGCCGTCAAACAATTAATTTTTTTTTTTTTGTATCAGGTTGGGTGACATGGACCATGTGGCTTGGGTGGCATGAGGCATGCCGCCAAGAAATTTTTTTTTGTTTTTTTTTTTTTTTGTTATTATGTTGAGTGACGGACTGTGTCAGCCAGGCGGCACGAGACGTGCCGCCAAGCAATTTTTTTTTTTTTATCATGTTGGTAGACACGAGACGTGCTGCCAAGCAGTATTTTTTGTTTTTTGTTTTTGTATCAGGTTGGGCAACACGAGGCGTGTGGCCTGGTGGCACAAGACGTGGCACCAAGCAATTTTTTTTTTTGTTTGTATCAGGTTTGGCGACACAGATCGTGTTGTCCGGGAGGCATGAGACATGCCGCCAAGCATTTTTTTGTTTTTTTTTTGTATCAGGTTGGGCGACACGGACCATGTCGCCCGGGTGGCACAAGGCGTGCCGCTAAACAATTTTATTTTTTATTTTTTTGACCAAAATAAAACAAAGAAGAAAAAGATCATGGGTGACAGTGGTGGTGTAGCCCAAGCAACACTAAGTGTGTCACCCAAATGTTTTTTGTTTTTTTTATTTGCCCCACATAGGAGAGAAAGAGGGTTGGGTGACACTAGGTGGGTCGTCCCCTTAAAAAATACCCCTTTTTGTTTCTTTTTTTTTTTATATTTTGAAAATGGGTTGATCTTACGATCACCATTATTTTTAGTAGTTTTGTTAAAGTTCGTTGGGACAATAGGAATTTTAGTCACAACACAAAATTTGATGGCATGAAAGCCTCTAATAGGCCCATTTCATTTAATGAAATCAGGATTAGAATTTTACTTTTTGTTTTAATTAATCTTTCTTTTTCTCTATTATTGTTGTTGCCCTTGTTGGGGGCTTTTTTTTTATTTGTTTGACTTGCATGTGTGCGATTGATACAAAATAAAACAGCTTCCTTGCATACACCTCTTTAAACTTAATTTTTTCACATTCAGTCCCCTAGTTGTAGGGTTTTGTCTCGAACGCACAGACAGGGATGAGCTTGCCCTATTTTGCCTCAGGGGATCCAGTCGAGAGAAAAATGCTCCCAGACTAGCCAATATCGTCATTGGCAAGGTTAACCCATCTCTGATATGTGGTAGTTGGTAGTTATACTCATACAACCATGGAGTGCCTAACTAGTTTCAAGCCTTCATGATAGGCATAGGAAGTTGGCTTCGATAACGAGGCCAGATTGACAAACAGTTTAGCCTCTTGTAGTTATGGAGGAAGTCCTTTCTAAAAAGGGTTTTGTCTTTGAAAATGGATGATTCAAAAGTGAATTTGAAAAGCATTTTCAAAAGGGACAGGCCTTACAGTTTTGTCACCTGTGGCCCCTTTGGTGGTTATTTTCTTTGTTATGTTCTACCCAAAGATGATGAAAGGATTCCCTTTTGGGATCGTGAGACTCAGAAATCATGAAGTTGTCTTTTTACCTTTTGAACTTTCATCCTCTGCTTCGTGGATCCATGAAAAGTCCTTTGGATTCTTTCCGGGATTTCCTCTTGGAGGGTCTCGACATTTTCCAGGGTTCGTCGAAATCACTTCGATTTTCCATTCATGTCGCCCTCCTACATCTTTCTGAGTTGGTTTTGTTGGGAACCTGCAGGGTTTAAGAGGAGTCTTCAGCCTCAGGATCTGCTTGTGCAATATTATTGGAACTTGCAAGCACTTGTTTGTACTTGAGTGTTTTACTTCGAAAGCTCCTTCTTGGAGATTTTATTCTCTCTTTTACCCGTGATGCCTTTTTAGGTTTTCACCGTGTCCATTTTTTTTTGTTTTATTATTATTATTATTATTATTTTGTTTTTCTTTGAGATGCCTTTTCAGGTTTTCACCACATTTTTTATTCAGTTACAGGTAGTATGTTCTGAGATACATTGCATTAATGGGGTCATTGAGTTCATACCCCTCATGATTTTTGAACTTGTAAGAGTTGCTTGCGTGCACTCGGGTAACCACGAATGGCCCTCCCAATTAGGTTTGAACTTGCCTAAAGGGTGTGGATTTGCAGGAGTGTTGAAGATTTTCTTGAGTACCACGTCTCCTCTGAATTGTCGAGGAACAACTTTTCTTTGATATGCCCTTTCAATTTTACTTTGGTAAGCAATGATACTGTGTGTTGCGCGTAGTCGTTTTTCATCCAAATTAATGAGGGCAGTGATTCGTGCTTCGACCTTTTGTTCTTCATTTGAATTTTTATGAATAAGGATTTGGAGAGATGGTATCTCAACCTCGATAGGTAGCACTGCTTCCATAACATACACCATTGAGTATGGGGTCATGCCAGTAGGAGTCTTCTCAGTTGTCCGGTAGGCCCATAGGGCGACATTTAGCTTTTCATGCCAACCTTTTCAAGTCTTTTGCACACCTTAGAGACCTTTTCATTTTTTAGATTGGATCTATTGTCAATGATGATCGACTCAGGAATACTGAATATGAATACGATATTGTTCTTTATGAAACGGGCAACAAGTTGGACTTCTACTTTGATTAATGATGTGACCTCTGCCCATTTTGTGAAGCATTCTGTAGCCGTTAATATGAAATGGTGGCCGTTTGAGGCTTTTGGTGATATCATTCCAATGATATCAAGACCCCATATGGTGAAGGGCCATACAGGTGGTATTGAGTTGAGTGATATGAACTGTGCATGGATGAGGTCTCCATAGAGTTGACATTTGGGCACTTTTAACGAACTTCCAACAATCTTCAGCCATGGTGGTCCAGTAGTAGCCTTGGCGCCTGATTTTTTGAGCTAAGGCAGCTGCCCCAGAATGACCTCCTTCATTGTGCAACTCTGTTAGTACTTGGTCAATTTCTGGCTGATCAAGGCACCGTAGAATGATTCCATCGAAGGTTTTCTTGAACAGGAGGTCACCTCTTACTAAGAATCCCACGGAAAACCTTTGAAGGGCTTCTTTATGCTGTTTGGTGGCTCCTTCGGGGCAGGGACAAAACATCGTGGAAGCACGATGTTGCTTTGACTAGCACATCTGAAACCACGAAAGATACTTCCCCATCGTTCTCATTCTCTTACTCTATTTGTTTTTCAATCCTCGGTGGGGAAGGATCATGTTTGTTCCTGATGTAGAATGGCAGCGTGGTGATTTCTTGAGGAATATCGAGTATTGAAGCAATGCAAGGGTGTCGACGAACCGATTATTTTCCCTAGTTATGTGCTGAAAGGTGATTTTCTTAAAGTATGGAATCATCTTTTCCACTTTTTCTTGATAGGGTTTGAGCATTTCTTCTGTTACCTTCCAAATCCCTTGAACTTGGTTTATGATGAGTAAGGAGTCATCAATCACTCGTATTTACTGGATTTTCATTCCCATGGCATTCTCAAGCCTGACTATCAAGGCTTCGTATTCAGCAACATTATTGTTACATGGGAAATTCAATCGGATGGCATTAAAATCTTCTCTGGTGAGCATAATATGACTCCTATACCTGACCCGTATTTGTTCTTTGCACTATCGAATTATGGCTCCCAAATTGAGTCCTCAATTGTGAAGAGGTTCTCATTAGGGAGATCCATGTTAACGGGGATATTGTTTGGCAGTATGTGTTCAGCTAAGTAGTCAGCAATGACTTGTCCTTTGACCGATTTTTGAGTAACATACTCGATCTCAAACTCCCTTAATAGCATTCTCCACTTCACCAAACGTCAGTTGAGGGCTGGCCTCTCCAATAGGTAATTGAGTGGGTTAATTTTTTATATGAGCTTGACAAAATGAGATAAGACATAATGTCTTAGTTTCTGCATGGGCCACACAAGTGTTAAGCGGTGTTTCTCCACATCCATGTATCTCGTCTCATAATCGACCATGGTTTTGCTAATATAGTATATCGTTTATTCTTTTCCATGATCGTTATATTGTCCTAACATTGCCCCCATGGTCTTATCTTTCACTGACATGTATAGGAACAGAGGATTGTCTAGACTAGGAGAACTAAGGATGGGAGGTTTTGTGAGGTACTCTTTGATTTGATCGAATGCTTCTTGGCATTCACTGTTCCATATGAATGGGGTGTCCTTCTTAAGGAGTTTATTGAATGGTGCACACTTATTCGCCAGTTGTGAAATAAAACGCCTTATGGCTTGTATGCGGCCTTGAAGCCCACAGATTTCTCTAATGTTCCGGGAAGGAGGCATTTCAGTGATGGCTCCTATTTTGGATGGGTCCACCCTGATGCCTCTTTGGCTCACTATAAAGCCTAGTAATTTTCTGGATTCAACTCCAAAGAAACATTTTTGTGGATTGAGTTTGAGTTGATGTTTTCGGAGTCTCTCAAAAATGGTTCTCAAGTTAATGAGATGATCAGACCTGGTCTTTGACATGACCAGAATGTCGTCGACATAGTCTTCCATAATGGTATGCATTAAGTCATGGAAGATACTAGTCATTGCCCACTGATAAGTTGCCCCCACATTTTTTAGGCCAAAGGGCATGACGCTTAGCAGTAAGTTCCCCATTGTGTTATGAGTGAAGTCTTGGTTTGGTCTTCTTCTGCCATGAGGATCTGGTTGTATCCTGTAAAGCCATCCATGAATGACAACATCTCGTGTCCCACAGTGTTGTCGACCAAGGCATCTATGTTTGGTAGTGTTTAGTAGTAGGAAATTATCCTTTAGGCATGCCTTATTGAGGTCTCGGTAGTCGACACAACTCGGATTCTCCCTTCTTTCTTGGGTATGACCACAAAGTTAGCCAACCATTCCGAGTAATCGACGGTGGTGATGAACGTCACCTTGAGCAGCTTGTCGATCTCTTCCTTAATTTTTAGCTGAAGGTGAGTCTTCTGACGTCGGAGCTTCTTCCTTACAAGCCTTTCCCCTTGTTTGAATACTAGGTGATGTTGCACAAATGTGGGATCAAGCCCTGGCATATCATCGTATGACCAGGTGAAGAAGTCTTGATATTCCTTGAGAAAGGAAATCACATTTTCCTGCTCCTCCGAAGATAAGGAGGTTCCAATCTTGGTTAACCTTGGGTCTTTCTCAGTTCCTAGGTTTACGTCAATCATCTCTTCAATGATAGTTGTTAGGTCACCATCGAACCTCTTCTTGAATTGCTCAACATGGAAAGTAAGTTCTTCAGGTTGAGAGAGTTCTTCAGACTCTTAGCTCTCTTGATCTTCACCTTGGTCGTCCAATTCATCGTTTCGGGTATTATGCACTGTTATTGGGCTATCTTGAGTGAGCGTCATTTTTAAAATTCTTTTTCATTATTATCAGCTTTATCATGTTTTGAATTTTTCATGGTTTTTGAAATATCGCAAGAGGTGTCCCTTATGGGACTCGTGAGAGAAATGTCGGGGACTGGACGCACAGGATGGTTAGATGGCAACCCCACGCCTATCTATTTTTTGGTATCAGGACTTGAAGGTGCTACTGGTATGCTTATAACAATTCTCGAGATAAAGGAATGATCGACCAATTCCGTCCCTAGGATGGTGTTGGTGGATGAGCACCCTTGGCTATGTTAGAGCCAACTATGCACACCTCCTCCAGATCCAGGTCAGCAAATAGGTCGTCAATTCTTAGTCCTTGAGTGTGCTGAGATGTGGAAGAGGGACTATCCCCTGTTGGGGATTTGAGTATCACTTTCGGCCATTTTGGAGGATGGGCATCGATAGGATCGAGGCTTTGAATACCTCCGGATACAAAGCCTGGATAGCTTGAAGGCTTCATCCGGCTTTGAAATAAAGTGAGAGAACACTCGAATCCTCTTCGATACCCTTTTTCAATTTTAGCTTAGGGTGATTCAGAAATTACCTCTGTTACGCCTTGTCCATAACTCCCCAAGCCTTGGCCTGGTTGGAAGCCTTGAGAGAGGAGCATGTGCCATGCTTCGAGGGACCCGAAACCATATCGTTGTTGACATAGGATAATGTCCTCCATCAATGCAGATGTTTGTAAAATTTGAGGAATAGGGTCGTCGACCTCTAGGCGTAAGGTGGCACAATCAGCTTGCTCGAAGGATATGATTGGCTTGAAAGCGATTAACATTAGCCGGGATGTCATTGTCCATGAATATGATTAGCTTTGGTCCCATTAGTTGGTTGATCATCCCGCACAACTCATCCGGTTGTGTGTTGCTCGGGATGTGGGTCTTTGCAAGAACCTTTTCAATTTGGGCTCTATGTGCCGGCGAATTCGCAAGCAGCTCCAAGATGGAGATTTGAGCCTGGATCTTCCCGAGATGAGTCGGTAGATCATAGGTGGTTGCAGATCCTTGAGTTCCTTTATTAGGTTCATGATCCGCAACCCTTGTTGCTCGTTTGGCTGTTGAAGTGGCCCCCATTTTTTCATCAAGAGTGTCCACCATTAATTGGATGGGTTTGAACACTCGACCTCTTCAGGTTAGGGAATCAACTTTGCCAGCCTGGAGCTCGATATGGTCAGCCTTAACGAGAGGAATGGAAGACCTCAGGGTGTTGGCCCCTCGTTTGGAAGATGATCCCTTTTTATCAGCTTTGGCCATGTCATTCTTGAGGGCATCATCTTCGTCATACTGGTCCCACTTAAGAAGATCATCTGAGTTCGGAGACGAAGAGTTTCCTCTAAGAAGATTCAAAAATATTTTCTTCAACTTCTTGGTGATGATGATCACAAGAAAATATGAATTGGCAAGGATCATCTTCTTCGTCTCTGTTTTCAATCATGTGAATGATAACATCCTCCGTTGAGTTACTCGGAACTCCCGTTTCTTCCATTGTTGTGGCTATTTTTGGGGAGAGGGTTTGTGAAGATACTCATCTTTTGATTAGGTTCTTCAACAAGTTGATTTCTAGGTCCGACAGTGATGTCACCCCTATTAATCAACCCTTGAATCACCCGCTTCAAGTAGAAACAATTTTGGGTATCATGGGCATGGTTTCTATGCCACTTGCACCATCTGTTCTTATCCTTAACCTCAAATGGTGGTTCAGATGGTGGTGGGAGTTGAACCATGTTTTTCTTCAAGAGTAACTCCAACACATTTTCTAATGGGTCTTTGAGAGGAGTGAATTTGTCCTCTCACCTTCGATTGTTATTTTGAGTGAAGCTCTAGGTTGACGCCTTCGATTTTGATTCCTATTATTATGCTGGGTGCTGAACCCTGAGCCGGTCCATTAACGACAGTTTCGTTAACTTGACCGAGAGCTTTCCTCTTGCCGTTGCTCTTATTTTTATTCTGGGGAGTCATGATGGGTTTGTTATCAGGCCTAGTACTGAGGGGTGTCCCTCTCGCCCTTTCATGTCGTGCCACCCACTCGATCATAGAGTCAAAAGAGTGGGGAATAAGTCTCTGGCTAAAGAAGGTCCTGTATTCAAGAGCTACATTTTCTAAGGCCATGGAGATTTTAGCTGGGTCTGTAAGTGGACATTCGATGACTCGCATTACCGCCTCGCGGAATCGACCGATAAAATCCTTGAAGGATTCTCCTTGGTTTTGTTTGGTTGCACATAGTTCGTACAGGGAACGAGATATTGGTGTTGACCCACGGTAATTAGAGATGAACTGGTTGAACATTTCTTCTGAAGTTATGTGTGGTTGAGCGGTCATTATTCTTTGATGTCAGTTTAAAGCCCCGTCAGACAAAGTTTGTAAAAACAAGGCCTTCAACAGGTTAAGCCTGTCTCGCAAGCCTCGGATGGAGAGGAGGTACATGTTGACGTGAATCTCTGGGTCACTCTTCCCATTGATTTTTTTTTAAAACTCTAGGATGACAAACCCAAGGGGAAGGTCTTCCATGCGTTCAAGGGTCTCTTGAACATAGGACTTTGGGGGTAGAATATCATGCATGCCCATTCTTACGATCATATCTTGCATCTCTTTTAAAGTGCCTTCTAGTTGAGTATTTGGTGTGGCAGTAGGCCCACTGGTCGATGGGTTTCCAAGTGTAGATTGGTAAGTTGAGATTTGGGGTTGATGTGGGCCTAAGGTTGATGGGTCGTGATCACTAGGACAGTTTGATACATTTATGCCTGAGGAGCGTACTGCCCATAGGTGTCGCCACCGGTTGCAGAAATGGCACGGTTTGCTGGAGCGGGTGAACTAAGGGAGTCGATTGAAGAATTGGCTAACTTGGTTGTGCTAGGGGTTATCCTATACTGTTAAGTTGGTTTGGGTTTGACCCATGAGTTGGGGCATGAACAATGTAACCTAAGTCAACTAGACTTTTAAGAGAAGCTTGGATGCCCATCTCGCTTAAGGGTTGATCTAAATTGACGCCTCTGCTTCTTACAGTGTTAAGAACATCGTGAGTGGTACTATGGTGGCATGAGGTTGGATTGGATCTCTTAGACCTAGGTGGGTCTTGGTTCTGAGACCGTTGCATCTCGAGGTTATCTTGGTTCGAGTTGTGGGAATTGGCGTTAGATGTCGCATGAACTTCCTCCCTCGCATGGTTCCTACTTTGGTTGCCTAAGGTCGGACGACTCCTACTGTGGCTACGTAAGGTTCCCTGTAAGACAATGCTCGGTGGACCCCCTGGATATTCAATGTTTCTTTGGGGGAGCCAACTTTTGGGACCATATAGAGCTCAGGGTAAGGAGTGGATCCCTAGGACTTAGCTTCTAATTGAGGACCTGGATGATGGATAATGGATTGGCCCGAGTTCTGGCAGTAATCCCAAAGGATTGCGGCATACTGATCCTTAGGTTTGGGAAGGGTCGGTTTAGATTCAGCCGTGTAGCGATCATCATAATTGCCTTGGGTGACTGACATGGTGATCACCCTTGGCAGGGTTCTAGAATTAGACTTGGCTAAGATCTAAACTCTACAGCCTAAGGTAGGCGTAACTTGACTCTAGGGGCCAATCTTGAGTGACAACTAGGTTAAAATTAGCTTGGAATCTAGACTCCAAGGGTTTTGGTTTGGACTCTGAACTAGGGTAAGCCTAATCCAACCCTAAAGGTCACTTTAAGCTTAGACCTATACTAGAACCTAGACAAAGATTTAGACAAGGTAAGTCTGAGTCTCGGCTCGGCCCAAGAGTGGGTCTAAGTTTGGACCTAGGTGCAAACCTGGTCTGGACTTGGATTGAGCTGGGTGCAAGCCTAGGCTTGGACCTAGAGGGTTATGATAATCAGACCGAGTGTGGACCTGACCGGATCAAAGTTGGTTTAGGCACGAGCTCTTGGCTGGAACCTTAAAGGGCTTCGTTTCGAACATGGGTGTGAACCTGGTTCGGACCTAGGCTAAGCAGAGTATAAGTCTGAACTTGGATTCAGAGAGTTTTAATGATCTGACCAGTTATGGACCTGGACAAGATCAAAGAGAGCTAAGAATGACCTGGGTGTGAACCTGGTTCAGACCTAGGCTGGGTAAAAGCCTGAACCTAGGCTCAGAGGGTTCAGCTCGGTCCAAAAGCAGATTCGAGCTGAGACCCAAGATCAATAAGCAATCAAGCACATGAAAAAGTTTAACCTAGTATAGTATTATAGGTAGGCTTGGCTTGAGAGTGGGTTCCTAACTACTGAAATGCGGTTAGGTTGATATAGGTCCAGGCCTCCTGTTGTAGGATTTTGTCAGGTCCTACTATATGCGGATTTGCTTTGAGGCAAAGGATTATGGAGGGGCGCTGACAGTTAAAGTTACGCGAATCCCTACCGCCTCGACTCTCAAAGCTGAGTTCTCCTCACATCTTTAACATGGATTTTGGGGATTTTCGAAAAATTTGTTTTCGTGTTTTTTGAGATTCCATGTCGGTGTGTGCTAGAGTGTGTAAAGAAGCACACAAATGAAAATAAAGTCAAGCACACATGCACACAATAAGAGAGAAAACAATTGAGAGCTCGACGCTGAACACACCTAGCGATGCGCGCTTCGAGGCGAAACTCGCTGGAGGCACAATATAGATGGAGGGGTGAGGAACCCCTAAGAATGTATGGTCAAAGTAGTGAAACCAAACACAGTTCGTGCTAAGTCGAGCATGACCCAAGTCGAGGATGACTCGAATGGGACACGGTTCAGGGAGGGTGCAAGCAACCCTCAATCAGGTTTTTCTTTTTTGATTTTTTTTTTATTATTTATCTTTTATTTTTTATTTATCTTTTTTAAGTTTGATGAAACACAGTTAAACTAAGCATGGTGAAAACAGGAAAAACATGGTTTTAGTAAAAACTAACAAACTAAAATAAAAAAGAAAAATTCAAGAACGGGACAGACTTATCTAAAGAAAAATATTTTTTTTTATATTTTAAAAAAATTATTTTAAGGTAAAAATTGGTGAACAATCACAAAAAGCGCTTTGGAACAGGCTTGTGGGTCAAATAAATTTTCTGCTACCTCTGTGATGGGCGGCATGGACAGTGTCGCCCAAAAAAAAAATTTACTTTTTCATATTTTGTATCTTGTTTATCTTAATGAAATAAGTCTACTGAAACTTGTAGAAGTAGAAAAATAAGAATTTTTGATGAAATAAAATTAAAACAAAGTGAAATAGAAGAACATCAAATGGAATAGACCTGTATCAAGCAAAATATGATTTTGGTATTTTAAAAAGTTTATTTCGCTCTGAAATTTTGTGAGCAGCCACAAAAGAGACCCAGTACCATTTCTAAAAATTTTCAAAAAATGCTGAATTGGGTGACAAGGGTAACCAGAGAGCGTGTCGCCCTAGACCTGGGCAGCACGGTCGGTGTTGCTTGGGCGGCAAGCTTAGTGTTGCCCAAAAAAAAAAATTATTTTATTTTTTTATATTTTTTTCTTGTATATCTTGATAAAATAAGCTTACTATAAACTTGGAGATACAGAAAATAACATTGTTTTTTATGAAAATAAATTAAAATAAAGCGACAACAGATTTAATAGAAAAATATTTTTTTTGTATTTTTAAATATTTTATTTTGACCTGAAAATTTGGGAACAGTCACAAAATGGTACCTAGAATATGCATGAAATTTTTAAAAATATTCTGAAATATTGGAAATTTTGATGCTCGAATGACGCTAGATTTGCCCCACGGTGGGCGCCAAACTATTTACCGTGAAAAATCAGAGAGATCTTGAAATGAAAGTCTCTTTGATTTGACACTTTAAAATGATGAAAATGAAATAGTAGGGATTGTGGGACAAACCGAATTCAGATCTGAGGCCAGATCTACCTAGAAATGAGCAGATATGCTCTCAGATCTGTGGTGGAGCCAGCATGATCCAAGATATCAAAAATATGATTTTAAAGAAAATTAATCAAAATAAAATAAATCAGTAAGGAAATGAATAAAGAGAGAGGGTCGAGAATGATACCAAATCTGGCCGGATGGCCTGGAACTCCAGAGCCTTCTGGGGCTCGCCCGTATCAGGACTGGTTCCTTTTGCCCTTCTGGTCCAGATGTCGATCAACAAGTCTTTGGTGGTAGTTGTGCCCTAGAAAATGACTTAGAACTAGGGTTCTCAGGCTTACGCTAGATAGGGTTTTTTCTCTGAGTTTTTCACTCAGATCTTATCTTGTGTAGCTCTGTAGGGTTTCTCATATATCTCTCTAGGTTTTCCTCTCTCTCCTAGGGTTTATTTATCTGAAGTCCCTCTCATTTCTCTCTCTGTCCCGCTCTAAAATTTCTCGAAAAGATGCTAAAAAGGGGGCAAAATTCGTTGGGAATGATAAGCCTGCGTATCAAGGAAATCCCTGGTCAAAAGGTCAAGGTTTGAGGGTCCCAGATCTAGGCGGTATGGGTTATGTCGCCTGGGCAGCACGGGGCGTGTTGCCTGGGGCGCATGGGGCATGTCGCCTTGGCAGCACGGGGTCATGTCGCCTGGGCGGCAAGGGGCATGTCTCATGGGAGGCACGCCCTGTGTCGTCCAAACCATAACTTGTTGAAATTGAATTGTTTCTTGTCAGGTGTGTTCTTCAGCCTCTTGTGAAGCTCTCAGAGAAAATTTAGGTCAAAATGGATTTTTTTACTATTTTTAATGATTGTTTTGGTAAAATAGGCATTTACAGAAATCTAGGTCAAAACAACGTTTCTACAGGGTTTCGGGCAGGCAGACTGGTTCTGGGTCACAAGGCAGGTTGTGTGGACTATGGATTTGGGTTTACTAGGTTAAGTGTGGTCCTAAGGATTCAAGAAACCACAGAATTTGCGAGATTTAAA
Source organism: Amborella trichopoda (assembly GCF_000471905.2). The sequence continues at coordinate 2,475,204 of NW_006498435.1, forward strand.
ATGAGGTGTCTACAAGTATTGATGTTTGAAAGGTTTCCGCTTCCAAACCACATTGGTAGACAGTTGGAGGGCTCTAAAAAAATGATCTAAGAGGGAATTTTGCCCGGGCTTTTCCCACGACCCCAACCGTGGTGAGGTAGGTGCTCTAATCTATCTCTTCACTGTTCGTTAAAACCATCTCACAAAGTTGGACACGCTTATCTACCCATATGTGACACCACAAGAAATGCCCAAGCGTACCACTTGTGAGGCCATGCGGTTGTTGGAGAGGGGGGAACCAGGCGAGCGCGTGTCCAAGGACGCATGGGACCCCGACCAACTGACAACTCCATTGAGGAAAAGTCACCCTATAGTTAGCACGGATTGCTCTCACACATTTATTTGCTCTCTTTCTTTCCCACAAATTGCTATGGAGTTTAATTACTCCTCTATCATTCAAAATGGGGATTTTATTATCCCTACATTTGTAGGTTTTACCCTTGAGAAACAAGACTTTACAATCCACTACTCCCATGTATCTTTTGAGTGGTCTTCCCGACCCAATCACCCTAGCTCAGGCTAAGGGGAACTCGGAGAAGGGTACTGAAACCCCATGTCCTTTCTCTACTAACATCATAGACATGTCCATCGATGTCAATTGCATAAGTGGTCCTAGGACTACCCTTCTTCATGCTCACCCCACTATTGGTGGACACTGTATTAGTCATAGGCTTAAGAGTGGTTCTAACACCACTCCTTCTTCACCCATGGTCGGTTCATCTAAGACCACCATCTCTGAGGATAACAGCAAAGTCACCCTACCCCCTCTCTACATAGGTACGGCTCATACTAGTATGATGTGCCATACACGTCATGTTGGCGATTCCCTCGCCAGACCATCTTGCTTGGTTGGCTCCAAAGTCATTCCCCACATGCTTACAGACGTCATGGCAAATGGTTCAACCATTGGTGTGATAAATGGAGGCAAGCAAAATCTGAAAACACACACCTCACTTAATTTAGGTCTCTTGGGACCCGGACCCACTAAAACTGGTCCTCAAACCACTCATGCATCGCATGTTAATATCTCAGCTCGGGGTAGTCCAAAGACTATACCAAAATGAGCACACGGCCTTCAAATTAATCGAGGGTCACAAACAAATATGCACATGCATGCTAATGATTCCAAACCCATCAAAATTGCAAAGGTTAGCATTCCAAGTGCCAAAGCTCTCACCACTTCAGGGGGCGGTTCCCAAGCCACCTCATACTCTTTTATGGATTTTGCACGCACATGCAGGTTCAACATTGCTGCTGGGTACTAGGGAAAAGGGAAATTGCATATGCTCTCGTCTACCCCTAAACCCATGACTATGCAGTACTTGAAGAAATTCCCTTCGAGCACCATCCTGTCTACCCCTTTTTCATATGAACGAGCAGACCCTCGAGGCCGGACTCGGGGAAAATTATGCCCCCAAAAAACGAGAAAGCAACCCCTCAATTCTTTGAGAAAATACAAATCTCCAAAGTCAACTCCGATCTCCCTCCTCCCAGGGTATCACACTTTGTTTGAATTGATTGACAACGCCCTCATCTGTGCGGGACATGATAGTCGATCAGGATGTCAAAGCAAGTTTCAACTCTGGAAGAGGATTTATTGGAGTTTACAAATCAAACAAATGAAAGGAATGAAAGCACCACTTCAGAAAACAAAGGTAGAGTCTTCAACTTCAAAAGACCTACTAAAACATAACTCATTCATCTCAGGAAGAGCTTGAGATGAGTGACATTGTCCACTGCTGTGTCATCTGATCCGTGTCTCCACGGCCGGCGGCAAAGGAGATATGGCCCCAAGGCCATCACGAGCCCATCCGATTTGGACAATGGCCCCAAGGCCTTCAAGTGCCACTCGTACCAGCAATGCGGCCCCAAGGCGTTCAGAGCTAATACTCACTCGATCTCCAAGACAGTCCCAAGTTCAATCGGGGCAAGTTGAGCCTTTGCTGCGTGGATTATCAAATAGAAGTGTGAAGAGAACACTCCCATTTTTGAATCACTCAGTTTTGATGAACAAGCTGATGTGATGGTAGTAAGTCAAGAGGGTGAAGAACCAGAAGATCTAATGGCTCGTTTCAATGATATTCTGAGCAATATTTTGGATAGCCTCAAAGGGCTCGAAAATGCTTGAACTATCGGGGCATCTTTGCACTAAAAAGCCATTTCTCCTCTCGACCCTGAATTCGAAGAAGAACAAAGGAGGCCTCCACCTCCTCCTATGACCCAAACTCCAAAGCCAATAAATCCCCCTCTCTTTCTTGACGGTCAACCCAACATAGCTTCCCAAAGTATTTCCCCATTGGTTACTCAAGAAGACATTCAAAACATGATTAATAGAAGCATCCAAGGCTTGAAGACTTCAAAGCCACAGGAAAACATTCATTACATAAAACCTTATCCGTCTTTTATTGATCAAATCCATTTTCCCTTGGGTTACCAAAGAGGAATATTGCCTGTCTTCAATGGCATCGGCTCGCCCCAATAACATGTGGCACACTTTGTGTTAGCATGTCAAAAGTCAGCTTCTGACCCCCCAAACTGCGCTTTCGACAATTTGTGGATACCTTGGTTGGGCCCACTTTCAAGTGGTATGCACGGTTACCCCCGAATTTAGTTCATTCTTGGGAGGAAATGAAACATTTGTACTATAAATGTTTTTATGAGGTGGAACGAGAGGTTCAAGCCAAAGAACTTCTCACAATGACTCAAGCAATGAGAGAACGAGTAAATGAATACATCCAGATATGGAGGGATCTCACAGTGGTTCAAAGCAACACCATGTTTGAAGTCAAGGGCCCAATTTCACCAATAATAAACCTAGCACTCGTGATGGCTAGCAAAGAAAAACGACTAGTTCATTGGTTATGGACACACCTATTCTCCCCAAACTCTCAACTAATTTCACCCCTCTCAAGACATTAGATACTTCTTGGGGGATAATGCTGATATGGGGTTAAGGGGAACCTCAACATCAGCAATTTCAACCTCAATACTACAACAACGTGCCTCCACCATAGAGCTTATATTAGTCGAAACAATTCACACAAAATTTGAACAAACAATACAATCACGACAAGGCCTGGGTGTCAACTATATTGAGAATGTTATTGGAACAGGGTATGATAATTCTTCTTGAACCAAAGAGACCAGATCAAGTCGGGTTTGCCAATCACAAGAATTATTTTGCTTATGAGAAGATTTTGAGCCATCCCATGCAAGTCTATCTTCAACTAAAATACCACATCAAAGCCCTGATTAAAAAAGGACAAATTAATTTAGAAAGTCTCAAAAAGGCTTTCGAGATTGCAGAGGCTTGCAGGTAGTCACTATCAAAGAAGAGCAAATACGTACCTTGCAACCTGAAGAAGTACCATTTTATCTTCTTCCGAACCTTTTTGCAATGTTGGCGCTACAAGGGTTGATTACTCCACTTTCTGCAAGCCAACCCAAGAACTTGGTTTGAGGAACTAAAAATCTCGGGTTCCCATTTCACCTGGTGTGGGGCCATGAGATATCTCAGTGCATGAGTTTCAAAGCATTTACACAAGAGTCCATTGTTGAAGTTGTGAATATCCCAATTCAAACTCACGGACCACTTAAACTAGCAACCTCTCAAAGTCCCACTACAACATTCTCCTCTACTTCATACAATATGAAGAAAGCAGAGAAAGGTTAATCAAGCAGGGCTCAGAAAACAAGAGAGGCTAGAGAAGCATCACGCATGGTTGTGTTACAAGAGGAACAACCTTGTAACAATCCCATGGATAAGCTTTCTCCTGATATGTTCCCCATCATCTTCGACATGCTAGTACAACTGGAGAAGATTATACCTTGCTTGCGTAAGAAGCCGAAGCATCCTAAAAAGAACGCTCAAGACTTATGGTGCAAATACCATCAATTACATGGACATGATTTGTTCCACTGCTATGGGTTCCAAGTTGTCTTGGATAAACTCATGAAGAACGGTGAAGCGTTCATAGATAACACACCACCCTCACAGCAAAACGTTGCTCCGGAATTCGAGGCTTTGGTGCACAAGATAATGGAGCAGGTTCAAATTCTTGGCCAGGTAGATCCTGAAGTCAATGGCACTCAAGCTCCCATCAAAGAACACAGCTCATGGCAAGAGCACCAGGGTCGTGGCAAGATAAAAAGCCTTAGGAGAGAGGCTACTCAGCAAGCAAATATGGCTTCCATGCTACAAACCCAAAAAGCTACATTTGTCAAGAACAAGAACTAGAATAAACAACCTTCGCATGCTCGATGCCGAAAGGCAAAATTTCCCCAACTACCAGTTAAGGCGGCAATTCTTCCTCTTATTCGCCCTCTTCCCACTTTGTATGACTTTGTCCCAAAGCAATTTCTTTTTGTTAAGAGTGGTCAATACATAACAGTGAGAACAATACAGAAGCAGACCAATATGGGTGAGGACATTAAATGCACCTCAGAACGGTCTTCGATTTCGGTCCATGCTGGGTAAAGACCTTAAAGATCCCCTGCAATCGTCCAACCAGCGTTACGACGTTAAAAGATCCTCGATTACAATGCGGAGAAGTTAAAAACCTCTTTGAGTCTAATTCAGGTGATGACCTCAAAAGCTACCTGGTTCGGTCCAATTTAAGTGATGACCCTAAAAGTTCTATCTCTTCTACTATCCCTGATTCTCCCAACCCCTCTTCTCTCTCAAAATCTCTCTCTAAACTCACCCTAGAGTGTCCTAATTTTGAGACTTCTAATGAAAAGCTCAAACTCTGCAACACGAGTAAAAGGCATAGCAAGCAGATAAGAAAGATGGTGCTCAAAAGGCTGGATTCTTAAACAATAGAAATGCTATAACCTTTGCTGCCGAAAGAAACAAGCCCTCTCCTACTCTAAAAGAGGTATTCAATCGGCTTTTATACCAAAGCCTGAGAATAAGCCTCAATGGCTTGGAAAGCTTGATCTGGGAGAGCTGTGGAAGAACTCGAAGGGGGAAAGTTCTTCAAATTATGAAGCATGCCATATGTTGGTGTTTCATGAAGGAAGCACAACAACCCTAGTTGACCAAATGAGACTGAGGTCTGGAAGGAGGCTCAGGTCAATCCCAAGACCGGCTCAGCCCAGGCTTCTAAAATAGCTCTGGCCAACACTGGTTCCATGTTCAAACTCACATACTCTCATTCAAACCCCACCACCGCTCTTAAAATACCCAGGACCACCTTCAGTCCCCTATTCAGACCCTTCTCCTTCCTCCTTTATAACCTCTCCTTTACCCACACGTACTCAGGCTATGCAACTCAACCAATCTTCTCTTTCTAATCCCATGACTACAACCCTTCTTTGGCGGTTATAGCAAACTCTACCTCTCAAAAAATTAGCCCATCACCACCTTGGTCGGGGCCTGATATTTGCTTCGGTCCTCACGTGGGTGGTGACGTTCACACATGGAAGAAAATCCTCTCTCAAACAACCGCGGAGGGTCTATGCGCGTCGCATGCTCGTGGGTGCTCGTGCACGAGCTCTCTTGTGTGCGGATAGGGACCAACAATAAGAGATATTTTACGGCAGGGTACGTTCGGATGCTTACCTTGCCGCTTGGGGTTCGGGGCACACACCTGGGCGGTTTGATCTCTTAGAACAATAACAAAGCCTTCTGGTTGTTTACCAGCAAGGTTTGCATGGGGACTCTCTTCAGGTTTTCAGAAGATCTCTTCTCTCTCTCTCTCTCTCTCTCTCTCTCTCTCTCTTGTGCTAGCAATTACGATAGGGGTTTGAATGTCCCTCTCTGTGACGATCCCCTTAAAGAGGCTGATTGGCTAGTGGGAGGGTGCCGAAGGACCCGAGGGTTGGAACTCTTCCCTCAGGGTCGCACGTTCGTTGTGAACGCTGATTAATGCGCAACGTAGATAATGGGTAGAGGAGAAGAGAGAGAGGGACTGGGGTTTGGCCGAGCTTAGTAAATAAAGAGAATGAGACAGCGCTCGGGGTATTTTCTCTCGCTAAAAGTTTTCTCTCTCCTCTCGACGGGATTAAGGGTTTAGAAGCAAAAGGCTAGTGAAAACAAGCGTTATGCCTTTGTTTTAGTGATGAATAATCTGCTCTTTTACAAGTGACATAAGCTTGTTTATATAGAGAACTCACCAAACATGAGTACATGCTCGAAAACTAAGCTTAATTACAATTAAGAGAATTTAAAATAAAATCCCGAAATTAGGTACAACGACAAAAATTCCCCTAAAATCGTTCATGCTAATGATGAAAACATCCCTCTCTGAGAGGCCTTCCGCCATTGCCAGATCTGGGAAGCTTTTCCAGAACTTGTAGTAATGGTTCAGATGATTTACCATTATATCTACAATGCTCGTTCGATTCTGAGCATTTTGATGCCTTTTAATCGTGCTGAAGCAGCCTTTCCCATGGGGTGGAAGTCCAGCCAGATTTGTGAACTTTGGTCACTAATGCTATTTGACTTGTGATGCTCTGAGTCTTTATTTTGTTTGTAGATGAAAGAGGATACTGTCACAGTCGTTTTGCACCAAGTTTGTCTGTTTTGTTGTTCATTTGTGGCATTTCCTAAATTGGGAGGTCATCGCAAAAAGGGATTCCGACGATCGAGCAAACTTTCTATTCTTGTAACCATGGGATTTGTTCTTATTAGACCTTGAATTAAGCACAACATTTATACTAATTTTTAGCTCTTTGCAAGGTGTCGTAATGAACTTGGTTTCGTGATGATCCGATGCGCAGATCTTGAGCTATACTTCACGAGGTTCGAGGTGTCTTCTTCTTGAAACCCTGATTTTTTGGTTTTGTGCTCACCTTCTTTCTAGCAAAGGTTTGACTTTGGATTTCACCATGGTGCATGCCCTAGGTCAAAATGATGGGGTTGTCGTGATCTAGAACATGTCCAAGTTTGAGCTTTTCCTAATTCCAGACGAAGGTTATGTGGATCCTCGAAGTCCTTCGTGAGACGTAAAGTCACAGCTGCCATGGTTGGGGATTGGTTCAGTGAAGCCGCACGTGATAGTGTAAAGCCTACCCGTTTTGAGACAATTTGGGCATAAAATCATTTTAGATGGTTCGATTGAGCCCAAATTTGCTCTTCGAGGTTTTTCGACATTATGAATGCAACGAAGGTAGTCTGGTACTATTCTAAAGCTGCTAGAGTAGGGCTATAGTTGTAAGCCCTTTTCTTTGCATGATAGAACTCTTCCCAGTTTGTCTAGTTTTAGGCTTATTTCACAGTACAACTTTGGTCTCTCAATGTCTTGAGTACCAGCAGGACCATGTTGTTACTGGCTCTCTCCTTATTCATGTGGGGATCTAAGTACGTAAAAAATGACGTATAACATACTTGTCCCTCCAAAACCAGTGGTGAACCATGGAGCCATCCTTCTCAAACCTGTTGAAGTCAAATATGATGCAGTTGGACATTTGAGGAAACTTATAGATCTCTTGAGTATCTATGATGCTCGCATGCTTTCAGAGGATTTTCGTATGACCCTTATATAGGCTCTCTCCTTACCTAAAGTGAATGAGACTGAAATCGAGCGAGTGGGTGTAGATCCTGCAATCCTCAATAGTTGCATGGTTATCACATTCTCTGATGATGACCTTCAGCTAGATGAAAGGTTTCATAACTGGACTCTCTTTGTAAGTAGCGAGTTACATGCTTTCCAAATCAACCGATTCATGCCGGACGGGGGATCAGCAGTGAACCTCATGCCAAGAAGGATGCTTACACGAATTGTGAAAGGCATTGAACAACTTGAGCTCACGAACTTAATAGTTCAAGGATTTAACCAGCTGGGGGAGAAACCAGCCTGTGTAATCTGCCTCAAGCTCAAAATTGGGGAATTAAATGCTTCCACCCTATTCCATGTCATTGATAAGGACACTTCTTACAATATTCTTTTGGACCGTCCCTGGTTACATGACCATGAGGTAGTTCCATCTACCCTCTATCAGTGCTTCAAGTATAGTTGAGATGGAAGGAAACAGGAGGTCTATGCTGATAAGAGATCGTTTCTCATGGCTGAGTCACACTATGCTGACGCCTACTATTTTACACAGGCTGCACGACAAGCTGAGATAGACGAAAAAGCGGATCAAAAGTTCTTGCACATTCCAGTCTCTCTAAGAGAGGATAATAATGCTTGCCTTACCTTTCAAGCTAGCCATCCCCCAAATTAGCGTAAGGTATTGAGAATATGTAAGGTCCTGCATATTGACATCGCTTCATAACCCAAACTCCCTATCAGCAAGATTCCATCAAAGTCTTGCAAATCCCCGACGTTTTGCATATCCAAGTCCTCAAAAGGGAAGAAGGTAATGCTTACCTTGCTTCTTCACCTACTTATCAACTGCCTATCTGCAAGATTACCCCAACATCTTACAAATCCATGAGGTTTTGCATATTCGTCCCCAAAAGAGAGGAGGATAATGCTAACCTCACAAACCAGGCTAGATGCAAACAAAACATTCAGAAAGCCTTGAGCTTTCCAACCCCTACTATGGAAACTTGAGTTGTCCATCAGTAGGTGATAAGTGGCCCTTCTTCCCCTTCTTGTGACTTTGTCAGTACTCCTGCACACTAATATGGAGCTCAAAGGAAAGCTACCATTATTGAGTTGAAAGAATAGGTACAGGGTCTGCTTAATCAACATGAAATCATAAGAAAAGGGAAAGCTAAGATGAGGGAGGCAAAAACCCGTTTCCACTCCACTACCCGATTTCACTATAGAAACTCAAGGCACAGATGCCCTAAAGAATCCTCGGACTAGTCCCTATGTCGATGCTGTAGTAATGCCACAATGGGGTTTATATAGTCTTAAGGCTCACCAAATAGTGAGGAAGATGGACTATGAGCCATCCAACAATCAAGGGTTGAATGATGGAAAGGGAATGCTAGCACCCTTTACCGTTATTGAGACCACATTGGCTCATTACACTCAAAAGTAGGGCCTTGGTTACCCGGGGCCTATAGCTTACCCCCATGGCCAATATTTACCGATCAAACGTCCCAATTGATAGTATCTTAAGAACTGTCATCATCTCCCTCTGAACCTAGTACCGAAGGGGTTATTTCCCTAGAGCATCCAAAAGAAGCAAAAGTTCCCCAAACTTCTCAAGAACCTGAAGATTCGGTGGTGGAAAAGGTGAATGAGGAATCCTCGCCCATGAAACCCGAAGTTGAAGCATTTGAAGTGAATGAACAGACTTCAGATCCCATTTTTCCTTATGATGATGAGATAGAAGAAGATCTAGAAGTGTTGGAAGATGGTGGTAAAGTTACAGCTAATGATTTGGAAGAGGTGAACTTGGGTGATAAAGCTGACCCAATGCCTACTTTTATCTCAGCCATTATGTCCCTTGAAGAGAAGAGGGAATATGATGAATTATTACGAGCCAATCGAGATTTCTTTGCCTAGAATTAACAAGAAATGCCCCATCTCGACCCTCAAGTCGTTGTTCACAGAATGGAAATTGAGCCATCCTTCAAACCTATCAAGCAGAAATCATGGAGATTCCGAGCTAACTTGGAAATCTAGATTGAAGTAGAGGTCAACCTGCTCTAAACAACTAACTTCATTAGAGAAGTCAAATACACAAAGTGGCTAGCTAATGTTGTGTCAGTCAAGAAGGAGAATGGATAAATCAGGGTCTGCATTGACTTCTACGACTCGAATGCGGCTTGTCCCAATGATGACTTCCCACTCCCCTTCACTGAATTGTTGATAAATTTAACTGCCAATTATCAGGCCTTCTCATTTATGAATGGTTATTCGGGATATAACCAGATAAGGATGGCCCCAGAAGATGAAGATTCTACTGCCTTCTTAACTCTTAAGGGTTTCTGCTATATGGTGATGCCTTTCGGTCTTAAAAATACCCGAGCCACCTATCAAAGGTCCATGACCACTGTATTGGAAGACATGTTACATGAAGAAGTGGAATGCTACATAGATGATCTCATAGTAAATTCGAGTAAAAGGGACAATCACATAAATAATCTTGAAATTTTTTTTGAAAGACATCATCTACACCAGCTCAAGATGAACCCCTTGAAGTATGCCTTTGGTGTACGATCAGGGAAATTCGTGGGGATTTGTTGTTAGGTATCGAGGTCTGGAGATTGAACTTGTCAAAATAAAAGCTATTTAAGAGATGCCATCTCTAAAAATTTGTGAGAGCTCAAATCTCTTCAAGTAAAGCTTGACTATATTCGGAGGTTCATCTCTAACCTCTCAAGATGATGTCAACTCTTTTCATGTCTATTAAAAAAGGACATGCCTTTCAAATGGGACGAAGCATGCCAAATAGCTTTTTAAGACATCAAGAATTATCTGTCGAAACTTCTAGTTCTCGTTGCTCCAATCCCAGGGAGGCCTCTCTTCTTATATGTAACTGCAGTAGATGACTCACTTGGTGCCTTGCTGGACCAGAATAATGATGAAGGGAAGGAGGTGGATCTATATTAATTGAGTCGAAAGATGCAAGGAGCTAAAGAAAACTACTCTCCAATAGAGAAGATTTGCTTGGCTCTGTTTTTTGCAGTACAAAATCTTCGACACTGCTTGCTTCCGCATACAGCTCAGCTCATCTCTCGAGCAGATACTATTAAATTTCTCTTATCGTGCCCTTGTCTGTTGGGATGACTCGCGAAATGGTCATTACTCCGCATGGAGTTTGAAATCACATATGTGCTACAAAAAGCGGTTAAGGGACAAGCCCTTGTAGATTACTTGGTAGTGCACCCTCTCCCAGCTAATTCTCCTTTATCTAATGACTTATCAGATGAAGAAGTGTTTCATACAGAAGCTTACTATGAGTGGAAGATGCACTTTGATGGGGCATTTCAATCCGAAAGAGGAGGTGCTGGAGTGGTATTATCCACACCGTGGGATGGCCATGTCCCATTTGTCATTCTGTCTTCTAGAGATAGAGTCGCACAATGAAGCGGATTATTAAGTGCTCATTGTAGGCTTGGATATTGCTTCCCATATGAATTTGAAATGCTTGACCATATATGGAGATTCAGAGTTGGCCATTAGGAAGCTTAAACGGATGTATGACGTAAAGAAAGATAAGCTCAAACCTTACATCAATACTGTCAAGTCCCAAATGATGGAGTTCGAAGAAATCGCTTTAGAGCATGTACCGCGAAGGCTTAATGCACAAGCTGACGTGCTTGCCCAATTAGGAGCAACCACTAAGATTCTGTTAAAAGAGCCTACACCAGTATGAGTAGTAGAAAGGAGATGCATTGATTTCATTTAGAAACTTGACAATAATGAGATACAATTGTTCAAGGATCATCTCCTGCACCCATTATGGGCATTAATCATAGTTAAGAGAACTTCGCAGGCATCAACAGGAAGAGAACGAGGACGAAGATGAGGCAGAATTTGAAGAACCTTTATGTGTAGAAGTGGAGCAGTGACAGACTGGCATATTCTTATAAAGGATTATTTGCAGTTGATGTCAGTGGGGTCCTGGTTTCCTTCCGCACGGGGATGAGGAAACCCTCTCTCGAACAACCATGGAGGTTTGGCAGGCTGTGGTCACACGGGCCCTCTTGCTTGCAAATAGGAGGCCAACAGCGAGAGAGATTTTTGCGACTGGAGCGCGAACCGCTCTTACGCCGCTTGGGGGATCGGGGACGTGCCCGGGAAGATGGCCCTCTTAGAGAAATTATGAAACCCTCAGGCTACTTGTCAGCACGGTTCGGACATGAGCCCTCCTTAGATTCTCAATCTCCCTCTCCTATCACTCTTTCCTTTTTATAGGGATGGAATCCTAATGTTCCTCCTACCTGGGTGCCCTTTCGAAAGGGTTTGCTGGCCACTAAAGGGGGCATGGATAGAAGTCGAGGGAAGAACCAAGTAGGTTAGGATACGTCCGCGGGTTCACAGACAGACGGGTTTCAGCATGGACGGGGTCACGTGTGCAGGAGTGGGAGGAAGAGAGAGAGAGAGAGAGAGAGAGAGAGAGAAAGAAAGAGCGAGAGAGAGAGAAGGTGACTCAACTTGGGGGAAATGAGATGACCCGCGGGACTGGGGTGTCCACGAGACCACACACTCAGGGGTACCCTCCCTTACAAAGTTTTCTCTCTCTTCCTCTCTTCTCTCCTGAACTGGCTAGGGACTCACAAAATAAGACAAAGTAAGAATGAACTAGCCTCAATTCTTTCTAGACTTTGGGGTATTGATCTTACAAACGAAGAAACTTTTGGAGATAATTTCTCCTCTTTTACAAGTGAGCTGAGCTTGCTTATATAGAGGTTTCACCAAACTTGAGTGAACACTCAAAAGTCAAGCTTAATTATAATTAAAAAATTGAAAACAAATTCGAAAATTAAGCTCAAATGACAAAAATGTCCCTATGATCTTCTGCCCGAATGATGAGATCATCCTTGCATCTAGGTTGCTCCACTATGGGAAGACCTTGGAAGTTGGTCCTGCAACTTGCGGGAACTGTTCGGCCTTTTTTTGCAATATATCTTCGTTCTCCTCTCGATTGCAATAATTTTGATGCCCTGCAATCGTGCTTTGGTGACCTTCTTCCCCTGGGTGAATGTTCGGCCAGTTTTGCTAACTTTGATTGCCAATGCATGTCCGAGTTGTGTCATTGTAGCCTTTGGCTTTGCTTGCAAGTCAGAGTGGAGGTCGTTGCAGTCATTTTCACCAATTTGGGGCTGGCGATTTGGTGTAGATTTGCATCTTTAGCCTTTTTTTTGGGGGTTACCAGAGAAAGGGATTCCGGCAACCAACTGGATTTTTTTTTGTGGTGACTTGAGGACTCATATTCATCGAACAAGGGATCGAATGCAAGAGTCACACCAGAATGTAGCTCTGTACGAGGTGGTTCTTTTGAACTCTTCCTCTCGTCAATCCATAGCTTGGATTTCGAGTTATGCTTCACCAAATCCGGCACCTATTGAGATTTTTCTCTTCCCTGGTTTCTCCGGCTGCCTTTATTTTCAAAACAGTAAGTGCATTAGGTCAAAATGACGGGGCTGACATGACCTAGAACATGTCAATATTTGAGCTTAGTCTTATTTCAGAGAAAGGCGCCTTAAGTTAGAGAAGTTGTCGTAAGAAAACATTGACGCATCCCCATTTCCGGGATTGGTTTGGTGAAGCGGCATCGTGTTAAGGTAAAACCCAATAATCGCAAGGTTGCATGAGCATAAACCCTTTTCGAATAGCCTGATTGAGCTCAAATTTTGTCCTCAAGGGTTTCTTAACATTCTGAGCACAATGGTGATGGTCTGGTGCCTCGTTGTAGCCTCTTTCATGGGGCTACAGTGGAGGGTTCTTCTTCGGTGTTGAGGCATTGAACCCAGGGCACTAGGCTAGAGGCTTTATTTCTTGCCACAATCCTGGACTGTGGGTGTTTCGTGAACCCATGAGACCAGACTGTCACGGACTCTCTCCTTGTTCACATGGGCTCATAGAAGTATGTCAAAAATAATGTACAACAACTTGCCCTGCTGGATGTTGTGCTTAGAGAGAAGCGAGAATTGCAACATTTCGAAAAGTTTGACATCGTAGCTCATCTGATGGATCCTCGCCAAGATGATTTTATTGTCTCTCGATCATAGTTTTATTCTTGATCACCGACACATTGTAATCCTCAAGGGGTAGACCTTGTTGAGTTTTTCTCTTGATCGGGGGGTGACAAAAGTGGTTTTCAGTGGTTCGGTGCCTTTTTGAGTGGCTTTCTCCGGGTTTTGTCAGAATCTGTTTTTTTCTTTTTAGGAGACTACACTAATATTCTGCAGTCAGTGGGCTTACAATTTCTCAACATAGACTCCCAGTTTTCTAGTTGGTGGGGGCCCTTCTTGTGAGCTTTATCCCATTCTGGCCGGGGAAGTCCTGACGTTCCAATTGGTGGGGCCCCTCCTTGTGAGCTTTATCCCTATCCAAACAGAACACTAGGAGAAAACATGGTACCTCTTCAGCTTATGTCCTATTGAAGTGGATGGGGGTTGCTTAGCTCGTCCCAATTGTCTAGGCATGATAGGAGGATGGTCTTTGAGGCGGTCCCATTTTAAGGGACTTCACCCTAGATGCTTGAAGGTAAGTGGAGGAAGAAAAGGCAGACAAGGTACCTCTTCGGCTTGCTTCCTACTTGCGTGGCTGGGGGTTGCTTGGCTCATCTATATTGTCTAAGCATGATAAGAGTATAGCCTCAAAAGCGGTCCCATTTTAGGGGACTTTACCTTGGGTGCTAGAGTTTGATTTAGAAAAATGGCAGGCAGGTACCTCTTTGGCTTACATCCTACTAGTGTGGCAGAGGGTTGCTTGGCTCGTCCCGATTGTTTGAATGTATTTTTCAACACCTTGGTCCTTGGTAGGAAGTAGGTCAATAAAGTCTACAAAATAGTGGAAATTCCCGACAGTCTTAGAATGACCCCAGAACTGGTTTGGATCTTCATTAGTACTTCAAAAGGCCACCTGCCTGGTTTCATCGCATTCAGACATGTTTAAGGCAGTGAACACAAAGAAACAATTTCAGCAAAATCGGCCTCTAGCACCTTGAAATGGAAACCGTAATTAGAACTATATTTTTGGTGTGTCAAACAGTTATGGGACCACCTCCATTAGATACAGAACGGTCGAAAACCCTTATGGGTCAAGTTTTGGCTTAATCGGGCACTTCACGAAAATGTTATGGGTAAAAGACTAAAAAGAGGTAGGCTGCAAAGACTAAAAAGAGGTAGGCTGCACAATATCCCCGTGCAGCCTCACTGCACTAAAACACCATTAAAGGTGGCTATTTTTACAGTCACAGGTAGTCACTTTCGAGGCCTATATCTCACTCATTCCAACTCGGATCGCTCCCAAAATTGGTGAACGTGTTTGTCTCATCAAGATGAACAATTCAATATGTGGTACGTCTCATGACGACACCTGAGCAGAGAGAAAAACTATAAAAACGTTGCTGATCCGTGAAGTTGCAGAAAATGCAGTACCAGCACGCCTAGTTCGAGTAGCCAGATCACGACGCTCGCATACCCGATCAGCACGAAACCAATTGCATTATGTGCATGAGGTCCGAGGCTATCTCTGGCCCCAACCTCGCATATGAATGGTTTAATTTCACACATGAAGGTGTCAAAGTTGTTGTAAATTCTGACCGCCATATTTCAAGATTTCGACCAAAAAGTGAAGATGACAAAATCTTCATCCGGACACGAAATCAAGCTACATTCGTTGCAACATGATCGTGACAATATACTCAGTGTCATTCAATGATGATATCACGAATAAACATCAAGGAACCACAATCGATCCAATGTTTTCAAGATTCATCCAAGATTCAAGTCTCTTGATCGTGTCTGAAAAACATGATCATGGCTCGAAGTTGGTCTCAAAATGATCGGAATGCCGAGCTTTATATGAAAACAATAATCTTTTGATCAAACAGGCATCAGGACAACATCGGGTCAGCCACAGAAGATCACGTAAGTTCTCAAGCAGCAGCAAGGACTGTTTTGAAATTCCACACATTATTAAGTAGGGGCAAAACATTTCTTTTGCACCTATTTTTAAAATTTCATTAAATTCAGTAAAATTTTAATTATCTTCAATTTTAGCTAGTATTTGGGCGTACACCCACATTTTAGCCACAATTCTATATAAACATGCAAAGCTAAATTATAAGGGCCTTCGATTCATTTTTGGATTGATTGAATAAAAGTTCCATTCCTACTTGAGTTTGTGAGTACGTCTTAGAGAAGGAGAGAAGAGAGAGATTAAAAGGGCCGATACTTTTCAAGCAGGTAACTTTCTCTCTCATCACCTCTTTCTCTCATTCCTTATTTCTCTCTCCTCTCTATTTCTTTCTCTTTTTTCTCTCTCCTCCTCCCTTCTTATCTCTATCTCCTTCTCATCTATATCTCTTTCTCTCTCCACTCTTCTCATCTCTATCTCTTTATCTTTGCTCCCCTCTCTTCTCATCTCTATCTCTTTCTCTCTCCTCCCCTCTCTTCTCATCTCTATCTCTTTCTCTCTCCTCCCCTCTCTTCTCATCTCTATCTCTTTCTCTCTCCTCCCCTCTCTTCTCATCTCTATCTCTTTCTCTCTCCTCTTCCCTCTCTATATCTATCTCCTTCCCATCTCTAACTCTTTCTCTTTTCTCTCTACTCATCTCTATCTCTTTCTCTCTCCTCCCCTCTCTCCTCATCTCTATCTCGTTATCTCTCCTCCCTTCTTTCACTCCTCCCCTCTTTCTCTCTCTTATTTCTCTCTCCTCACTTCTCATCTCTATCTCTTTTTCTCTCCTCCTCTCTCTTCTCATTACTATCTCTTTCTCTCTCCACCCCTTTCTCCTCATCTTTATCCCTTTCTCTCCTTTCTTCTTATCATTATCTCCATCAGTCCTCTTCTAATGCAAACGGTAAGGCTTAGTGCCGATTAGTTTTCTCCTTTTATCACAACTGATGAGGCTTAGAGCCGGTTGGTTTTCTCCTTGCTCTGTCAGTCAGTGAAATCTAGCACCGTTGATTAGTCTTCTCTCTCCTCTTCTGTCAGTCGGTGAGACCTAACGCTGACTTGTTTTCTCACTCCTTTTATCTTTCAATCGGTGAGACCTAACATCGACTGGTTTTCTTTCTCTTCTTTTGTTAGTTTGTGAGACTTACTGTTGACTGGTTTTCTCTCTCCTCTCTTGTCAATCGATGAAGCTTAACACGGACTGATCTTCTCTCTCTTCTTCTCTCTCCTCTTCTATCAGTCGGTGAGACTAAGTACTGAATGTTTTCTCTCTCCTTCTGTCTGTCAATCGACGAGACTTAACACCAATTAGTTTTCTCTCTCTTCTTCTATCAGTCGATAAAACCTAACATTGACTAGTCTTCTCTCTCCTCTCCTATCAGTTAGCGAGACCTAGCATTGATTGGTTTTCTCTCTTTTCTTTTGTCAGTTGGTGAGACCTAGCGTCGACTGGTTCTCTATCTTCCTCTGTCAGTCGGCGAGACCTAACGTCGACTAGTTTTCTCTCTCTTCTCCTGTCAGTCGGTGAATCCTAGTGTTTACTAGATTTTCCTCTCTTCCTTCTTAACACAGTCGGCAATGCTTAACCCTGACTGCGCCTTCCTTCCCTCTCTCTCCTTTATTCTCTCCTCTTTCATACTCTTCTCTTCCTTTCTTCTCCCTCCTTTTTTTCTCTTCTTCTCTTCTTATTCTCTCCTCATAGCCTTCATTCTATGACTCTTTTGTTGGACTAAGAGGGATTGAGATTACCCTCTCATGGTAGTCCTGTCGTCTAGCCGTAATGCTGTTGTGCCAGGGTTACTTGGCCCGCTTTATTGCCACGACAGATTGACCATCGTGCCTAGCTAGTTGGTATTGGTAACGACGTCTAGTAGTAATCTTATGGGCCAGTCTTAGTTACCAAGCCCGTTTTACTACCACGTCATGTTAGTTATCCATCAGTCTTGTCACCGCTCTGATCCTCTCACTTAGTCGAATTCTTCTCTCCCCCGTCTTTCTTCTCTTCTTTGATTTGGATGCACATGCTTGTGTACGCTCATCAAATAGGAAAAGGGTGAGGTCTGACCCACCTGTTTTATAACCGTTGCCATATATGTATGTGATTATAGAAAAGCAGAAAACAAGAAGAATACATGCTAAGGGAGGCGATTCTGAACCAGTTTTATTATTGGGGGGACTTTTTTCATGATCTAAGAGGGCGCCCACGCGAGTCTGTACGAGTAAGTCTCGAGATGTGTGTCACCCGATCCCAAAAGGATTCGGAGGGCGAGATCGAGGCACCTAACCAGCTTGACGACTCCAGTGGGGATTTACTACCCCTTAGTTGGATCGTTCTTGTTTGACTATTTTCTTATCAGCTTTCATTATCTTTACATACTTTATTATGACTTGTGGGTTCTGTAACCCATTTATCCGGATTGAGGATTTTCTCATCCCCGTATTCGAGAGTGTCATTAAGGAACAAGTTCCTTCCACTTTGTTCCCAACCATCCTCTTGAGCAAAGACCCCTTGTCTAGCTCCCAGGCCTTAACCTGGACCAACATGAGGTGGGACCTAAAAATCCCTCACTCCCCATCTCCTCACTCTGACGGAAACTCCACCAAGGCACCCTGCATCGACAACACTTTTGTTACCCCACACAACATGCACCCAGCCATTGGCAAGTCACTTGCCGGTTGTATTTTCGAGGTACACGAGAAGGCTGCCCAATTCCTTTCTGCAAAAGGCAAAAAATTTTCCATTGCTTCTGTGGGTCGCCATAAGGCTACCCCCCACATCTAGGCACCTCTAGTCTCCATCCCTGGAGGCCCAACACATTGAGGCGGAAACCCCACGATCTCTACTTCTTGCACACATCACAAGGCTCGTGGGTCGCCCACTCGAGTCACACCTCGAGGCAACCCTTCTGTTGCCTCGAGACCATGTTCAAGATCAAACCTTCCAAGGCCAGATCTTGTGCACACCACTCATATGCATCTCACTGCTCGGGGCAACCCCGTTGCTACGCTAACCCGAGCACACAGGAGATGGCCTCCTTGTCCTCCTACTATGCACACATAAGCACACCCTGTAAGGGGTAGGCTTACACCTGTTCTCTTACAGACACTTGCTCATAATTCTCGGCCTCCTAAGGCCAGATCACTTGCATGAGCCCGGGTTGACCCTCAGGTCTACCGTAATCCTTCTTCAAGCGACACACAGGCATCTCCATCTTAGATGTCCCCTCGTCCTCGACTCAGGCCTCCTCATGAGTCAATCCTGCTCCTGCCTGTTCCTTCTTCATTGAGCAAGCACCGTCAGCCGTGGTACTGGAAGATTTTTCTCAAGGGTACTATCCTGAACCAGCATCATCACCTTGGTCGTGTCTCTAGAGCTCATAAGAGAGCTTGGGGCATGGACCTTATGGAAGATCGAGTCCTTCATCCTCCCCAGCCCAAGATGACTCCAGTTCCTGGACCTCATCCATTGCCGCACGTGATGGAGACAGCTCTCTCCTATGTAAGAAGAGCTGACCAGCCGCGACTTAGATCGTAGTTATAGTGCGAGGTCCATCAGAACCTCAAGACTAAACACGATAGGGGTCTACAAATTTTGACTAGGGAGGTGACCAAAGCAGTCACAACAAACAATTTTGACAACCCTCTTCGCCTGATTCCCTTCTACCTCCTTCATACGATGAAGCCTGAAGAAGGGCTCCATGAGCCTTGTGCTGTGGTTACTGTTGTAGAAAAATACCCAGCCACTCAGCAGCCACGGTCTCAAGACCGTCGAGAACCGATCCAAACACAATCAGGTTACAAGAGTCGAGTTTAATCGGGGCATGCTGGCCCCCTGCTGACTGACCTACCACATACAACCCGTCTGGTTCGCAACCCCTCTATTGCCACTAACATTGACCTCCAAAGTGAAATGGTCAGCGTAATGGTTGGAAGAGAGCCCGACGATACGCAGGAAGAGCTCATGAACAAGTTCGAGGATATGGTGCGTGCGATGATGGAAAAGATCGATCGTATCGACGATGTACGACAGTCGGCTAACCATGAGGTCAATTCCCATCACTCTGATGGTGCACCTCTAAGGCAGGCCCCTCCTTCTACCTCACAAGACAATTTCGTCCCCCATCTCGTCTCTCAAATAGACATTGACGCTATGGTCACCCATAGCCTCAAGAACAGACAAATCCCAAGGATACAGGGCACAATGCCCTATCAAAGGCCATACCCCTTGTATATTGATCAGGTCCCGTTTCCCTCAGATTATAAGAAAGGTAAGTTTCCTTTATTCAACGGAACCACGTCTCCGAACCAGCATATTGCCCACTTCCAAGCAACATGTTGAGAAACAACGGCTGATGGGAGACTTCTTCTCCAACAGTTCGTTGAGACCCTCGATGGCCGAACATTTCAATGGTATGCCCGACTCCCTGCAAACTCAGTCCATAAGTGGGAGGAGATGGAGAAGTTGATCAATCAACACTTTTATGAGGTTGAGAGAGAGGTTCAAACCATCGAACTTCTCACCCTGACTCAAGACCTTGATGAGCCCGTGGATCAGTTCATATCAATATGGAGAAACTTAGCTTCCCGCCATCCTAACCCTGTGCTTGAGAAGGACAACTTGCGTTCGGAATATGCGACCCAAAATCTCTCTACATGTCGAGGCCTCTAATCCAACCTCCATATCAGAGTTGATCTATAAATCAATCCACGTAGATAGTCTATCACGCCATCATGGTGGGACACGACAACCATCTACAAGTTCAGCAAACAACTAGGGCAATGGTAACTCTCGGAATAACACACAGGGTAGCCAACAGAAAGGGGTAATCAGTGCAGCCGTTATGATCACTGATTCAAAGAAGGCTCCGTCCCAAACATTTGACCTCTCTGAAGAGGTAAGCACGGCGAAGGTAACACCCCAAGCTGGCAAGCAGCAACAGTCATACAATCAGGTACCTCCACCAGCCAAATTTGATCGGGGTGATTATATCACCAGGCACAGGAACAAGGTCTACCCCTTCTAGAAGGAATGGGTCCCTGCGCTATTCTGGTTATTATTGAAACATAATATGATCTTGCTTTCAGAAACCAAATTCGCTAAGCAACCTGGTCTTGACACTCGGGAGAATTATCCTACAGATGACTGCTGCACATTGAAGGATATTATCGAGGCCTTGATTCTGAAGGGTCAGATAAAGCTTGAAGACTTAAAGAGAGACTTTAGGGCAGCCGTGGCCTCTCCTGTCGTAACCTTCCAAGAGGAAGACGAAATGCCCGATGTCCTTTACACCTTCTTCATTATAATGCTTCAGGAAGGCATAATCACACTGATGAAAGCAAGGTAGCCTCGTCGCCTTGCTAAGCGGACTGAATAAGAGGCCATTTTCTACCAGAGTGCACAAGCTTCCTTGATATATTTGCAAAGAAAAAGCGGGAGCGTTAGGAGTTCTACAATCTCCCTGTAAGTGATCCCCAAGTCATTCCCCTATCTGGGCAAGAAGGTCTCACAGAGCAGGACCTTCTTGTCGATGACTCGGACTCTGTGAAACCCTCGATTACCCATCCATGGATAGTCTACCATGGCCAAAGCAGACTCAAGTCCTTAAGGCGAGAAGCAGTATGCCAAGCTAGGGCTATTCACCAGCCCAGCGAGATGAATCAATCATCACCTCAAAAAACCAAAAAAAGATGGGCACCAAGGGATACTCGTCGAAGAAACATGACAGCTCAACCCACAGTTGAGTAGGAATTTCTCAGGTCCTTTTCTCCGCTGTCAACTTTACTGGACTTCATCCCTAGCACGATCCTTCCTCCTTCTTCATCCTGTCAAGAAAACGTCCCCGTTCCATCTCCCACTCATCATATGTCTAATGAGGGTGACGACGTTAAAAGCACTTCCCAACGGTCTAAGCCAGGGAAAGACCTAAAAGATCCCCTGCACTCGTCAAACCCTGGTGATGACGTAAGAAGCTGCCCAAATCGGTTTGAGGAGGGGAACGATCTTAAAATCCCCCACTTTCTAACCCTTCTCCTCTTTCTTCTCCTACTTTTCATTCTCCCTCTTCTTTCTCTTCCGCAGGTACAACCTTGATATGCCCGAACTTCGCGGTTCTGAACAGAGAACTTGCAAGAGCCAATATAAGCAGGACGTAACAAAAATGATTGAGAAAGACCCTAGCACAGGTAGCAACATTTCTAACAGTTGCTGATGGCCTAGCAGCTAAAGCCAAGGCAAAGCCACCTTCTCCAAAGAAGCACAAGAAGTCAAAGCCTAAAAAACCACAGTGGCCCCCTGCGAGAATTGAGGGGCCAAACTTTTTATTCTCAAGAGGCTTGCCATATGGTGCAGGTCTATGAAGCCCCGAGTCACTGTGAAGCAAGCACTACACACATCTACGTAAGGGTCGTGTGATTCATACGAGGAC
The DNA here is from genome assembly GCF_000471905.2 of Amborella trichopoda. The sequence continues at coordinate 2,497,147 of NW_006498435.1, forward strand.
ACTTCACGCCCAACCTTTGTTGAACCCCAAAACAAGCTCTTGTAGCCTGATTGGCTTCCCATGTTTGAGGTCGACCCTTCTGTCCCTCGATTTGAGAAAGGTGCAGAAATCATGACATGCTCTGGAACCCTATTGGAAGAAGAGATGTCAGGGTCATGGGTCTTTGCGCTTGAGGTTGATGAAAAGACCTCTTAAAATAATGACGAAGAGTTCCAAGAGGCTCTAGAAGAGTGGGAAGAAGGTGGTCATGCCATTGCTGACGAACTCAAAGAAATAAATCTTGGAGACGAAGCAGATCCCAGACCCATTTTCATTTCAACGAATATTTCTTTAGAAGAGAAAGAGCATTTCATTACATTCTTGCAAGCGACCGTGACGTCTTTGTTTAGCATTATCATGAGATTCCTTGCTTAAACCCTCAAGTAGCTATTCACCATCTCGGCATCGATCTGACTATCAAACCCATCAAATAGAAATCGAGAAGGTTCAAGCCTGATCGGAGATGCAGATAGACGCCGAAGTGACCAAACTCAAACAAGCAGGCTTTATTCGCGAAGTCAAGCACTCGAAATGGCTAGCAAATGTTGTTCTGATCTAGAAGAAGAATGGTCAAATTAGGGTGTGCATTGACTTTTGCGATTTGAATATCACCTGTCCCAAGGATGACTTCCCGTTGCCACTCACCTTGATGCCCATCTACTCTACGGCTCACATTCAAATCTTTTCCTTCTTGGATGGATACTCCGACTATAATCAGAAAAGGATGGCGCCGGAAGATGAAGAGGCTACTACATTCTTAACTCCAAATGGGGTCTTCTGTTACACAATGATGCCTTTTGGATTAAAGAATACTGACGCCACATATCAGAGAGCAATGACGACCATTTTCAAAGACATGATGCACAAAGAAGTGAAATTCTATGTAGACGATTTAGTGGTAAAATCTGAAGAGGTGGATGCTCATACGAGAGACATTGAGAAGGTATTCGAACGTTTGCGTCTTCATCAACTTAAAATGAACCCATTGAAATGTGCTTTCAGTGTGTGGTCCAGAAAATTCTTGGGGTTCATCATCAGACATCGAAGTCTTAAAGTCAAGCTAGCCAAGATCAAAGCAATCCAAGAAATGCCATCACCGATGATGCTTCTAGAATTGCGCTCCCTCCTAGGGCAACTGGCATACATTTGCAGGTTCATCTCCAGCCTCTCATGTCACTATAAACCCTTTACACACATGCTAAAGAAAGATACCCCATTCATCTGGGATGAAGCATATCAGGCAGCCCTTGACGACATCAAGTATTATTTACTCAATCCTACAGTACTCTAGACACCAGTATTGGGAAGACCCCTCATTCTATATATGACTGCTTTAGACGAGTCCTTCAGAGCATTGTTGGCACAAAACAATGAAGAAGGAAAAGAAATCGTATTATATTACCTCAGTTGCAAGATGCAAGGGCTCGAGAAGAATTATCCCCTTTTTGAGAAGATGTGTCTAGCCCTGATCTTTGCAGTACAAAACTCTACCATTACTTGCTCAGTCATGCCCATGCTTGTTGGGACTCCTGGCTAAGTGGGCACTATTGCTGATGGAGGTCGACATCATGTATGTCCCACAAAAGGCTATCAAGGGCTAGGCCTTGGCTGACTTTCTCACAGCACACCCTGCACTGGCAGAATCTCCTATATTAAGCGACCTCCCTAATGAAGAAGTATTATGTGATGACTTTGCTCTTGTGCGGGAACTGTACTTCGACGAAGCATTCCAATCAGATCGAGGAGGCGCCAGAGTAGTATTCCTGAGTTCGAGAGGAGGAATATTGCCACTTTCTTTCTCTCTTGCTCAAGCCGGAGCTCATAATGAGGCAGACTATCAGGCCTTTATAATGGAGATAGCCTTCGACCTCGACTTGGAGCAACTCAAGATTTATAGCGACTCTGAGTTGGTTATCCAATGGCTCAAAGGGATATATGATGTGATAAAAGACACTCTTAAGCCTTATCACCATACTGCAAAATCGTATATGGTTCAGTTTGAGGACGTATCCCTGAGTCACATCCCCAGAAGGCTAAACTTGCAGGCTGACACACTTGCGAAACTCGGTGCTACAATTCAATTATCCTCATTAGAGCCCACACTTGTCTGGATGGCAGAATGGAGACACATCGAACTAAGAACTAAGGTCGATGCGAATGACATGAGAAATATCTTCCTCCTTATCCATTTGGAGCGCTTCTGTCAGCCAAAGAAGTAATCAAGACTGAATAAGAAATAGCACAGAGTCAAGAAGTTAAAGGTTGAAACCAAGAACCAGAATTCTTTGAACCAATGTGTACAGAAATTGAGCAGGTAGAAGACTGGAGAGGACCCATCACCAGTTTGCTAAAGCATGGTAGGCTCCTAGAAGATCGTACCGAACGCAATAGCATACGGCGAATGTCTACCAAGTATACCCTCCTTGAGGGAGATGCTCTCTCTCTTTAGACGGTCGTTTGACAACATTCTTCTTAGATGCGTCGATATCCAAGAGGCAAATAAGGTGTTAGAAGAAGTCCACTCAGGCATTTGTCGCTTACACTAGTTTGGTCCTAAGCTCTATGAACAAATACGTAGGTTGGGATACAATTGGCCTTCCATGATCGTTGATTCCTTAAACTATGCTAAAAAGTGCCAAGTATGTCCGATATACTTAAGCCTGGTTCACCAGCATCGAGAGCCCTTACACCCTACAGTTGCATCATGGCCCTTCTCACAATGGGGTATGGACATCATATGGCCTATTGATCCTCCTTCCTCAGCTGGTCATGTTTTTATCTTAGCTGCAACAGATTATTTCTCTAAGTGGGCTGAAGCGATCCCCCTTAAGCAGGTTCCTAGGATAGTGTTGGCCTACTTTGTTTGACATCATATCATATACCCCACTTGGGGGTGCCCGACCAGATTATATCTGACAATGGTCCTCAATTTAGGAGTCATCACATCGATCGCATAGTTAACCAATTCTGTTTCGAATGAAGGTACTCGACTATGTACCACCCTCGGGGAATGGATTAGCTAAGGCTTTCAGTAAGACTTTGTGCAACATTTTAAGAAAGTCAATATCAAAAACAAGGAAGAACTGACATGAGAAGCTTCCTGAAGCACTATGGGCTTATCGTACTACTACACAAAATGCTACTGATTCCACTGCTTATTCTTTGGTTTATGGGGGTGAAGCAGCTTTACCTCTCGAAATACAAATCCCTTCACTGCGAGTTGCTATCCACCAAGGAATAACCAAAGATAAGAGACCTAACCTCTGGTATCAAGAATTGGATGCACTCGATGGAAAGAGGTTAGAGGCTCAGCAGAGCCTTGAACTAAACCAAGGGAGAATGAAGAGGGCTTTTGACAAATTTGTCAAAGTCCGCTCATTCACCCGGGTGATCTAGTCTTAGCTGTCAAAAGGCCTATTGTTATGCACGGTTGGCGTAAAGGGAAGTTTGAGCCTAAGTGGGAAGGTCCCTTTATACTAAAAAAGGTCTCGCCCAATGGAGCCGATATACTGACACGTCTTGATGGAGACAAGGCGAAGCATCCTATCAATGGACAATACTTAAAGAAGCACTATCCGTAATGCATATTCAAAAGAAAGGGACCCAACAGAAAATAAACAAGATGGTCCAAACAAATTCGAGCTCTTTTTAATACAGTAAAAATGAGTTACAAAAAGCCCATTACTAAGGAGGTTACAAGTCTCTTGCATCTGAGGATAAGAAGACAGTTACAAACCAAAACTTGTAATTTCGCTCTTGCATCGAAGGATAAAAGAGCAGTTACAGGCCAAAACAAATGCCTGCCCCCAAGTGGAGGAAGCAAAAATCCACGTAGCAATTACTTCTCTCATAAAGAAGAAGCAAACCCATGAAAGAAAGGCTTTCCTCATGAAGAAGAAGCAAAACCACTTGGACAGTTAGCTTTAATTCATCTGACAAGTAAAAGGATGGTTACAGGCTAGAACACAAAGCAAAGCCACTCTAAGGAGCTAGCCTCAGTCCACCCGACGTGTATGTCAAGCATACAAGTTAGGTTTCTCACTTGACCTGTACATCAAATATACAACGAAGGATTCATTCGACGTGTGCATCAAACATACAAAGCGAGCTGCCTTGGGACGAAAAGTGTACTCTATTCACAGTGGATGCCCTCCCACAGAACAACATGGACCTCATTGTTGTGCTGAAGGATTTGGCTTCCAACAGGAACCACAAACCAACCATCATTCACTACTTTTGCCTAGCCCATGAACATTGACATTTGAAGCTTGTCGCCGAGCATCGCAAATCCCGCACGTAACTTACTGCCATAAGCGAGCATCACCCTCCGAACCATGATAAGCCACACGTGCTGATGAGCGTTGGTTGTGTGCTCCAAAGGTCAGCACCGATTGTGCTCCTTACCCCTACCGCTAGTTGCCTTTCTTGAGGTCTAATGCCCGTTGAGTCAGCACTCCAAAGGTCAGCACCAGTTGCGCTGCTTGCTCCTAGTGTCGGTTGCCTTTCTTGAGGTCCAGCACCGGTTGAGTCAGCACCCCAAACCTTCAGCTTCGGTTGCCTCAGCACTGGCTGCACTCCTGTTAGCGTCGGCCCGGTCGCACTATTCGCTTCCCAAGACTTCTTGCTTTCAAATCCTAAGTTTTCGCACCTACTTAATGGCCGCACGATTCTAGGAGGTAACCGTATGCCTCCCCTGCGACGATTCACCTCCATGACGATTCACTTCCTGCAAACCGTACACCTTCCACGATGGTCCACCTCCCGTAATTTTTTGTCTCCTACCGGAACTTCTGCTACACGGCCGTAAAACCTACTGAAAAAGTTTCTCGCCTATGTTTTTGGCTTAGACAACACCAGTACCTCACAAAAAGTTTTCGCAAACTTCATTAAGTTCCCGCAAATGTCTGCAACACCACTAATAGTGTCGGAAAGTGGAAAAAATCCTTGGGAAAATACATAAAAACTCTTCAAAAACTCTCAAAACTCGCGAAAATGATCACAGTTTCAGTTCCCTCCTTGTCTATCAAAAACCAATGCAGTCAGAACCTCTTTCCCTCACCAAAAATTCCTTGCGCTAAAAATCCCTCCCCCCAACTTCGCCAAATTCTTGGCAAAAACGTCGCCGAGAACCTTCTCTGTAAAAACCGCCTGGAAACCCACTGTTGGCCAAAAACCTTCCCTGCAGAACTTTTGCTGAAGTCCTGCAGCTCACTGGAACTTCAACCGAACACGCTCTCGTCACGATAAAAGAAAACTTATGCTTAAGTTTTTTTTACCCTTTGCGAAAAATGAGGGAAAACGAAATTTGACCCCCCTTATATAGCCTGCACTACCCTCACATGCCCCTCACAAACTGGGAGTTCCAGTCACGTCCAAGGGAAGCCAATCGATGATGAGCCAGGTCGGGCTCTGACTTGAGGCCCGAGGTAACTCTCATCGACCCAACCCTATTGTCGGTTGTCTTAGCATTGAGTACCTACAAAACAACCCTAGCGTTGATTGACTTAGTGCTGGGTGCGTTTTCAAAACAACCCTAGTGCTGATTGACTTAGCGTTGGCTGTGTTTTCAAAACAACCCTAGCGCCAGTTGACATAGCGTCGGGTGCATTTTCAAAACAACCCTAGTGCCGGTTGACTTAGTGTCGGGCGCATTTTCAAAAACAACACCTTAATGCCGGTTGACTTAGCGCCGGGTGTGTTTCCAAATGACCCCAGCACCTGTTAACCTAGCGTTGGTTGTCTTCAAACGATATCGCAAGTTGTTCACAGTGTCAGTTGAGTCTTTAACAACCCAGCACCGGTTGTGTTTTTGAGAACTCAACGCCGGTTGAAATTTCAGCAACCTCTTATTACCTACTATAGGTTGAAGTCTTGTGCATCCTTTACCTTATCCTTAGTGAGGTTGCACCCACAATGTGACCTGTCATCCCCAGTGATGTTGCACCCAGTTTGTTGCACCCAAACTATGACCCATCATCCTTAAAGGAGTGAGGAGCTATCCCTCATCCGCTTAGGAGTCACAACCATACTGCAGCCCACTATCCCCATTGAAGTTTTGGTCATTCTTACCTCTTCAATTCTCCACAGGTCTGTTTCACACCAAGCTACGCTAAGCTATCATAACCCTAGGGAGTAAGCTTGCCCCCTTAAGCCCTAGTGAAGACCACCTCTGTTGGCCATCCTTCATCAGGTCACCATTTCCATCTGAGCCCTTTGCTTGTGTATAGCGTTAACCATTTTATCCTCAGATAGTGCCATCTACATACCTATTCCCCATAGAGCTCCACTTACATGGCGACCCACACGATGGTCTAGTTCCACAACCTTAATCTGCACAACCATGGTCCAAACTATATGACCTTAAACTGTAGCAGAGGTCTAGCTTCACGACCTTAAATTACATGGTCCGAACTATATGACCTTAAACTATAACGGAGGTCTAGTTGCACGACTTTAAACTGCATGGTCCGAACTTCATGACCTTAAACTGTAGCGATGGTCTTACCTGCACGACCCTAAACTGCACAGCCATGGTCCAAACTATATGACCTTAAACTGTAGCGATGGTCGTAGCTGCATGACCCTAAACTGCACAACCATGGTCCAAACTATATGACCCTAAACTGTAGCAATGGTCTTAGTTGCATGACCTTAAACTGCACAACCATGGTCCACACTATATGACCTTAAACTGTAGCAGACATCTAGTTGTACGACCTTAAATTGCATGGTCCAAACTTTATGACCTTAAACTGTAGCGATGATCTCAGCTGCAATGACCCTAAACTACACAGCCATGATCCAAACTATATGACCTTAAGCTGTAGCGATGGTCTTAGCTACATGACCTTAAACTGCACAGCCATGGTCTAAACTATATGACCTTAAACTGTGGCGATGGTCTTAGCTGCATGACCCTAAACTGCACAGCCATGGTCTGAACTATATGACCTTAAACTATAGCGATGGTTTAGCTACATGATCCTAAACTGTACAGCCATGATCCAAACTATATGAACTTAAACTATAGCGGAGGTCTAGTTGCACAACCTTAAACTGCACGTTCTTAGTATTATGGCTTAAACTGAATCAGCACAGTCTAGTTGTATGACATTAAACCATAGTGCGTGTCCTGGCCGCATGACGATAAACTGCTTTGCATCGGTCCAAGAGGCATGACCATAAACGCGCCCCCACATACGTGCACATGCCTTTACGTGCACTTTCATGCACGCCTTCCCTAACCTACTTGTTAGTGTGCACACACCACCTTTCTTACCTCCCCAGTGAGTTAATTCACTTCATTACCACACCTCATTCCCCAGTGAATCTCACTCGCGCTCATGAAAAGGTGAACCATCCCGCCATCCATATTTGTTATAAGTTAGTGGGTCACCATCATCCACTCACACTTCATACATCATAGGTTGCCTTGTGATATTTCTCAAGTGAGTTAAAACACCACCATACTCACACAAGAGCCTCCACACATGGCCATTCATCTCCATTGTGGTCTTAGCTGCATGACCCTAAACTGCACAGCCATGGTTCGAACTATAGGACTTTAAACTATAGCAAGGGTCTAGCTGCATGACCTTAAACTGCATGGTCCTAGTTGTATGACTTTAAACTATATAACCATGGTTCTGTTGTATGACCTTAAACCATAGTGCATGTCCAGGTTGCATGATGTTAAATTGTTTGGCACAGGTCCCGGAGGCATGACCTTAAACATGCCTTCACATAAAATAAAATAAAAAGGAAACAATAACGGGCATGGTGTATACTTGAACAAGAGAATTCCATGAGTAAAAATTACAGACAGGCATGGTCACAAAACCATGAGGAAAAGAGTTTCGTGAAAAAAAAACCGGGCACGGTGAAAACCCGAAAGGGCATCGTGGGTAAAAATATATGAAAAGGGTGGACATAGCCGAAAGGTTATTGGTAAAAGAGCCCCAGAATAAAAAGAAGTTGGTGAAAACCGTCTCTACGGTGTCGCTTCCCATGTTCAAGTGAAAATCTGCAAAGGACGCTTGGACTAATAAACAGGTTGATGCAACACTCGTCTCAACAGGCGAATTCAGCCCTCACTTAAAGGAAGAAAAATACCTGGTATCCTAGTGCCAGGACTCCAAAAATATGAGCTTCACGGAAAAGATTCTGACATCCTGAGTCCAGTTGTAAAAGGACCCGAAAGACAGAAGACTCGCCAAAACGGCAAGAAGAGTCTCATGAGGAAGAACATTATTCCCACGAGGTCACTCTAGAAACAAATACTATAAAGGCAAGAAACTAACAAAGCGAGGGAAGAACCTGCCAGAGACGTCAGCTCGTCTAATCGGAACGACCAGACCTTTGAGATCGGCTACTAGAACCTACCCTCGATTGGACTCAATAGACGAGACCCATAGTGGTACTCTGAACATCAAAAGAAAACCTGGTGTAGCAACAAACAGTGCCTACCAAAGCAAACCAACAAACCCATACCAAATGGGAACGATGCCCTTCTACATGTCAATCAATTGCTAGACGGACCTGATTGCGACTGAAGAGGTCCGTACAAAATCATTAGATTTAGAATCACTAACAGTCTCCATGAGGGTGAGGAATTCCACTAGATCCCTAAAAAAAGTCTCTTCTCCCCCTAAAGTCTCTATGAACGGACCCGCGAATAATGCATCCCTATGTCTGATCAACGTAGTCACACTATTATGTAATCTCCTCGACGTTCACGTGGTCCTATGGCTAGGAAGAAAAAAAGTAAGATCCAAAGGAAATTTTCTAAATGATTGTCTTTCTCACTTCTCTTGAAGGACAACATTCGACGAGGCAAGCTGTTTGAACGTATTTTTCAGCACCTTGGTCCCTAGTAAGAAACAAGTCAATAAAGTCTACAAAACAGTGGAAATTCCCAACAGTCTCAAAATGACCCCAGAACTAATTAGGATCTTCATCAGCACTTCAAAAGGCCACCTGTCGAGTTTCATTGTAATCAGACATGTCTAAGGTAGTGAACACATAAATAATTTCAGTAAAATCGGTCTCTAACACCCTGAAGTGGACCCTGTAACTAGAGCTATATTTTTTGTGCGCATCAAACAGCTGTGGCACCACAGCCATTAGATCCAGCATGGTCAAAAAACCCCTGTGGGTCAAGTTTATCCTTAATCGGGCACTCTAGGATAAAGTTATGGGTAAAAGACTAAAAAGAGGTAGGCCGCAAACTATTCCCAAGTGGCCTCACTGCACCAAAACACCACTAAAGGTGGTTGTTTTTACAGTCACAGGCAGTCACTTTCGAGACTTATATCTTGCTCATTCTAAGTCGGATCGCTCCCAAAATTGGTGTGCATGTTCGTCTCATCAAGACGAACAATTCGATATGTGATACGCCCATGATGACGCTCGAGTAGAGAGAAAAACTAAATAAAAGTGGCCGATTTGTGAAGGAAGTTGTAGAAAATTCAGCAACAGCACGCCTCGTTCGAGCAGCTAGATCACAGCGCTCGCATACCCGATCGGCAAGAAACCAAATGCATTATGTGCTTGAGGTCCGAGGTATCTCTAGCTCGAACATTGCATATGATGAACAGTTGCATTTCACACACAAAGGCGTCAAAGCTGTTGTAAATTCCTACCTTTGTATTTTAAGATTCCGGCCAAAAATTCAAGACGACAAAATCTTCATTTAGACATGAAATCAATCTACGTTTGTTGCAACATGATCGTGACGGCATGATCAATGTGAGTCAATGAATAAATCTTGAAGAAACATCAAGGAACGACAATCGATCCAAAGTTTTCAAAATTCATCCAAGATTCAAGTCTCATGATCATGCTGTAAAAACATGATTCATGGCTCGAAGTTGGTATCAAAATGATTGTCATGCCAATCCCTGTAAGAAAACAATAATCTTTCGATCAAACTGGCATCAGAACAACCGTGGGTTAGCCACAAAAGATCACAAAAGTTCTCGCTCAACAGCAGGGATTGTTATGAAATTCAACACATTGTTAAGAATGGGTAAAATAGTCCTTGTACACTCATTTTTAAAATTTCTTTAAATTTAATTAAATTGTAATTATCTTCAATTCTAGCTAGTTTTTAGGCATGCACCCACGTTTTAGCCCAATTCTATATAAACATGCAAAGCTAAATTGTAAGGGCCCTCAATGCTTATTTGAATTGATTGAATAAAATTTCTATTCTTGCTTGAGTTTATGAGTAAGTCTTGGAGAGGGAAAGACGACAGAGAAGAAAAGGGATGGTACCCTTTGGGTAGGTAACTTTCTTTCTCCTCCCCTCTTTCTCTCTCCTCCTCCTTTCTTATCTCTACCTCCTTATCATCTCTATTTATTTCTCTCTCCTCTCTTCTCTTCTCATCTTTATCTCTTTCTCTCTCCTCCCCTTTCTTCTCATCTCTCTCTTTCTCTCTTCTCCCTTCTTTCTCTCTCCTCCTCCCTTCTTATCTCTATCTCCTTCTCATCTCTATCTTTGTCTCTCTCCTCTCTTCTTATCTTTATCTCTTTCTCTCTCCTCCCCTCTCTCATCATCTCTACCTCTTTCTCTCTCCTCAACTCTTTCTCTCCCCTATCTTTTTTCTCTTTCCTCCCCTCTTTCTCTCCCCTCTCCTTTTTCTCTTTCCTCCCCTCTTTCTCTCTCTTATTTCTCTCTCCTTCCTTCTCATCTCTATCTCTTTCTCTCTCCTCCGCTCTCTTCTCATCTCTATCTCTTTATCTACTCTCTTCTCATCTTTATCTCCATCTGTCCTCTTCTAATGCAAACGGCGAGGCCCAACACTAGTTAGTTTTCTTCTTTCGTCACTATTGATGAGGCTTAGCCCCGATTGGTTTTCTCCCTCCTCTATCAGTAGATGAAACCTAGCACCTGTTGATCTTCTCTCTCCTCTTCAGTCAATCTATAAGACCTAGCATCGATTGGTTTTTTCTCTCCTTCTGTTTGACAGTCGATGAGACCTAGTGTCGACTGGTTATCTCTCTCTTCTTCTGTCAATCAATGAGACCTAATGTCGATTAATTTTCTCTCTCCTCTCATGTCAGTCGATGAAGCATTGCATCGACTTGTCTTCTCTCTCTTCTTCTCTCTCCTTTTCTATCAGTCGATGAGACCTAGCATCGACTGGTTTTCTCTCCTTTTTATCAATCAGTTAGACTTAGCGTCAACTGATTTTCTCTCTCTTCTTTTGTCAGTCAGTGAAACCTAATGCCGACTGGTCTTCTCTTTCCTCTCCTATTAGTTAATGAGACCTAACACTGATTGGTTTTCTCTCTCTTCTTTTTTCAGTCGGTGAGACCTAGCATTGACTGATTCTCTCTCTTCCTCGGTCAATCGGTGAGACCTAGCGTCGACTGATTTTCTCTCTCTTTCCTTTCTATCGGTGAAGCTTAGCGTCGATTAGATTTCTCTCTCTTCCTTCTAAACACAGTTGGCAATGCTTAACCTCAAATGCGCCTTTCTTCCCTCTTCCTCTATTATTCACTTGTCTTTCATACTCTTATCTTCCTTTCTTCCCCCTCTTTTCTTTCCCTTCTTATCTTCTTATTCTCTCCTCCTAGTCTTAATTCTGCTACTCTTTCGTTCAACTAAGAGGGTTTGAGATTAGCCTCTCATGGTAGTCCTGTCTTCTAGATGCAATGTTGTTGTGCCAAGGTTACTTGGCTCGCTTTATTGCCACGATAGACTGACCATCGTGCCTAGCTAGTCGGTATTGGTAACGATGCCTAGTAGTAATATGAGCCAATCTTAGTTATCGAGCTTGCTTTACTACCATGTCAGGCCAATTATCCATCAGCCTAGTCATCGCTCTGATCCTCTCGCTTATTCAAAATCTTCTCTCCCCCATCTTTCTTCTCTTCTTCTTTTTGGATGCGCATACTTGTGTATGTTCATCAAAGAGGAAAAGGGTGAGGTCTGACCACCTGTTTTATAACTTTTGCCATACATGTGTGTGATTACAGAAAAGCAAAAACACAAGAAGAATTCAAGCCAAGTGTGGCGATTCTGAATCAGTTTTATTATTGGGGGGGCTTTCTTTGTGAAATAAGAGGGCACCCATGCTAGTCAGCTCGAGTAAGTCCTGAACCCACCTTTAAGTTCCTCTCACACCGGTTGGTAACACCTGCCCCCATTTTCGAATGGGGTTCTCGAGAGAGCGATCTAAAAAACATCTTGATTCTTCTCTAGAAACTCGAGATGCTTGCCGCCCGATCCCAAACGGATTCCAAGGACAAGATTGACACACCTAACCAACGATGATGGCTTCAGAAGCGATCCCATTTTAGGGGACTTCACCTTGGCTGCAAGAGTTTGATGAAAAGAAGAGGAGTAGATTTTTTTTTGTTTTGGCAGCACTAAGGCCCAGGATAAAAGGGTGGCACCGAAGCACTAAGGCTCTGGTTTCAAAAATAAGAAGGCGGCACTAAGATCCGAGATAAAAGGGTGGCACCAGAGCACAAAGGCTCTGATACCAAAAATACGAGGCGGCACTAAGGCTCGGGATAAAAGGATGGCACCAGAGCACTGAGGCTTCGATGCCGAAAATAAGAAGGCAGCACTAAGGTCTGAGATAAAAGTGTGGCACAGGGTTGCAAACGTTTTTTGAGGCATTGGGGTCGGAGTTTGTTTTTTTTATTTGGAAGGAACTAGGGCCGGAGTTTGTTTTTTTAAGGTAATGGGGTCGGAGTTTGTCTTTTTGAAAGGCATTGAGGTCGGAGTTTTTTTTTTGGGAGGCATTGGGCCAAAGTTTTTTGTAAGGCACTCGGGCCCGATTGAAGATGTATGGTCGGAAGGCCGGAAGCAAGGGTTTCGGCCTGGGTGCCCTTTGCTGGTTTTCACCGGGGCCAAGGGTTTTCACCATATACTTTGGTGGGGCACTTTTACCCATGACTTTGAGGTCACGTCCACTCGTTAGTTTCTGCTCATGCCGCCCTTTGCGGGTTTCGCCATCGAATTTTTTTTTTAGGACTCTTTTACTCATGGCTTCGTGGCCATGCCCGCCTGTCACATCGTGCTACGGTAAAACCCACAAATCCTGAGGCCCCATGAGCATAGACCGTTTTAGAGGGGTCCGATTGAGCCCAAATTTGGTCCTCGGGGGTTTCTTAACATTATGAGCACAATGGAGATGATCTGGTGACTCGTTGCAACCTCTATCATGGGGCTACGGTGGAGGGTCCTTCTTCAGTGCTAAGGCACCGAACCTAGGTCACTAGGCTGGAGGTTTTATTTCTTGGCATAATCCTTGATTGTAGGTTTTTCATGAACCCAAGAGATCAGATTGTTGCCAACTCTCTCCTTATTCACATGAGCTCATGGAAGTACGTAAAAAATGACGTACAATAGCAGCATAGCCGGCTCCTTAACAATCCTACTGAACGTAATAAGATAGGAGATCAGCCACTCGTTGCACGTGTCGTAATTGCATCTTGTCCCAAATCTCTTACAATTGTATTCTACTTAGGTGCATCAATAAGAAAGATGCAAACCTCGTGCTCAAGGAGGTTCATGCCAGAGTTTGCAAAGTGCATCAACCTCCCAAGCTCTATGACTTAATTGTCAGGTTAGGATATTACTAGTCTACTATGAATATTGATTCTCGTACGTTCGTAAGGAGCTATTTAGTATGTCAGATTCATTCGAACTTCATTCATCAAGCTCTCGAACCCCTTCACCCGACAATAGCGTCATGACCCTTTTCTCTGTGGGGTATGGATATTGTGGGACCTACTGACCCACCATCCTCCTCGAGGCCGGACTTTATACTTGTTGCTACAAACTATTTCTCTAAATGGGCAGAAGCTCTCCCCCTCAAGAAAGTCCTGAGACTTGCAGTGGCCAACTTTGTGTGTCAACATATCATATATAGATTCGGTGTGCCTGACCGAATCACCTCAGATAATGGACCTCATTTCAGAGTAATCATATTGATGGACTAGTCAACCAGTTCAGGTTTCAGTGGAAATATTCAACCATGTACCATCCAAGTGCTAATTTTCTGGTTGAAGCTTTCAACAAACCCTTTATGATGCTTTGAGAAAGTCTGTTTCTAGCACCAAGAAGGATTAACATGAAAGACTCTCTGAAGTTCTATAGGCTTACTGTATCACAGCTCGAGGTCCAACGCAGTCGACACCTTTTTCTCTAGTATATGGGGCTAAGGTTGTGTTATTATTAGAAATATAGTTGCCCTCACTTAGAATGGCTCTTCATTATGGGATACCAAATGAAGAATGGGATGCTCTTCATTGTCAAGAGCTTGATACACTCAACGAAAGGAGATTGCAGGCACAACAAAGTCTTGAAATTCATAAGAACCATATCCAACGAGATTTTAATAAGTCAATCAAAATACGGTCATTCATGAAAGGAGAATTGGTTTTGGCAGTAAGAAGACCAATCATCACTCATGGTAACCCAAGGAGGAGTTTGAACCAAAATGGGAAGGTCCTTTTGTGATAAAGAAAGATTTGGTAAAGAAAGCTTTTCCTAATGAGGCATATATACTAGTTAATAGTGATGACGAAGAAGCTATGCCCCCAATCAATGGGAGATACTTGAAAATGTATTATTCATAGCCAACGGTCTTAGCCGCACGACCTTAAACTGCATGGCAAGGGTTCAAGCTGCACGACCTTAAACTGCATGGCAAGGGTACAAGCCGCACGAACTTAAATTGCATGGTAACGGTCTAAGCCTCACGACCTTAAACTACATGGCAACGGTCCAAGCCGCACGACCTTAAATTTCATGGCAATGGTCTAAGCCACAAAACCTTCAACTGTATGGAAACGATCCAAGTTATATGATCTTAACTGTATCACACATCCTAGCCATATGAAGCTAAATGCCTTCGCACAATGGCCCAAGTTATAGGACATTAAACTATAACACACGTCCTGGCTGCTTGACTCTAAACTGCTTCCCACAATGGTCCAAGTTATACGACCTTAAATTGTAGCACATGACCTGGTCGCATAACGCTAAACTACTTCGCATAACGGTTCAAGTTATATGACGTTAAACTGTAGCACACGTCCTTGCCGCATGACGCTAAAACTGCTTCACACAACAGTCCAAGCTGCATGACCTTAAAACTGCATGACAACAGTTTAGGCCGCATGACCTTAAACTGCTAGCAACGATCCAAGCCGCACTACCTTAAACTTAATGGCAATGGTCCAAGTTATACGACCCTAAACTATAAGCATACATCCTAGTAGAACGACGTTGAACTGCATCACATACAGTCTTGAAGGCATGACCCTAAAAACATCTGCCTTCACTCGGTCTTGGTGGATGACCTTAAAACACACCAACCTTATGGTCTCGAAGGCATGACCCTAAAATTGCCTTCACTCGGTCTTGGTGGAGGACCTTAAAGCACTCCAACCCTATGATCTCGGAGGCATGGCCCTAAAATTGCCTTCACTGGGTATTGGTGGATGACTTAAGAACACACTGACCTTATGGTCTCAAAGGCACGACCCTAATTCTGCCTTCACTTGGTCTTGGTGAATGACCTTAAAATACACCAACTCTATGGTCACAGTGTCATGACCTTAAAATTGTCTCCTAACAAGGATGGACATGACAAAAACCCACAAGGGGGTCATCGGCAAAGGAGTCAAAGAAAAAGAAATAAATAAAATAAATGGTAAACATGGTGTAGAAACCATGGGTAAAAGAGCCAAAAAAAACAAAAATTGATGGTTCTTGTGAAAACCAGAAATTGTACACATCCTAAGGGCTTGGGTGAAAAACTGAAAGGTCACGCAAGTCATACAGGCCAAAGCTCAAGCGTGCTTCCAAGCAAGGCAAGCCTCGGACTCATCTCTTACCCCCTATTTCGGAGGAGACAAGGATTATTCACAAAAGATAGAAGGATAGTGCAACCATAGAGAAGAAACACAAGCCACAAAGCAAGGAGAGTGAAGATTTCATTTCGTAAACAAGAAGGATTACAAAAATGTGGTTACAATTATCAGTATCTATAGTAAGAAGGATCTCTTCTTGTTGATTCTTCAACTTATGGATGTGGCAGTCAATACGCCACCTCCTCATTCAAAAAATCATGATCTCCTCAAGAGAGGCAGTATCTTCTTTTCAATGTGAGCTTGAAAAGAATGAAAGATACACTTTCTTCTTACCACTGGTTTAGGACATAG
The DNA here is from genome assembly GCF_000471905.2 of Amborella trichopoda. The sequence continues at coordinate 2,513,374 of NW_006498435.1, forward strand.
AACCAGGTGGTAGTTAAAAGAGCAGCAACAAACAAAGATCCAAGTGTTATACATCATTTGTTACGTACTTAAGTCACTCAAGAAAATAAAGGAGAGAGTTGCCTACAACCTAGTCATAGTGGCACGCAAGACACAGCCGCATAGGGGTAGTAGTCGATAATAAGCCTCGAATAAGAATGACCAAGGGAAAAGCACTTGCATGCCCAAAATACGAAGTCTTATGCCACCACCACGTACATAGGAGTCTGATAATGTGCCAAACGACCATTGCTGTCACCTTTCAAGAGAAGCGCGGCCTAGGCTCAATCAGGTCATCCCAGCAGCACTAATCTCCGACCATTGTGAAATAAGACAGAGGCAGAAGCACATTTTCACCGTACAGCCTCACTATACCAGTTGATGGCCATGGATATTTTTGGCCACTCTTTGACAAGCTTGCGACTCCTTCTCTGTAATAGAAGAATGGCCCAGGCTTCAGACGCCGGCAAGGCCTCAGCGACACCATCGCCCTAACGCGGAAATGAGAAGACAAGTCTGCCTGGTAAAGGATGAATGACAGCTGGAATCCAACGACGTCAGAATCTTCAAAAGGATATCTTAGCCCTCATAGAGAACTTGGCCTCAAGTAAACTAAGTCCAAAATAATAATTCCAGAAAGAAACCCAAGTCAACATGACAAGATGCATTCAAACAAAACAGAAAAGGCACGAAACCCAAGGTCCTACAAGAAAACAAAATCCCCCGTCATCGAAATTTCGGTGATCTCTCAAAAAGCCCAAAGAATATCACAGAGCAAAACCAAAAAAGAAAGCTAAACCTGTTGAAAAAATGACTTAAAAGACCTTCTCCACGCGCATAATCAACACAGAGACACCGCAAATCAGAAAACAAATCATCAAAGAGTTCATAAAACTAATCGTACTTCTTCCCGCATGAAAGAGACTGCTGTAGCACGATCATATAAGAGATCAAAATGACCACAAGAAAATGAACTTTAAGAATATAACAACATATTGACCAAAGTCACACTGCAAGTACTCTGAAAGAGCTCTCGAAGTTTGATAATGGTTGTAGGCCCTTCAGGAAAGGACAAGTCTGTCATTTGCACAAAAGAATTTAAGGGTATTTTGGTCATTATACCAAATTCTAGGACTTTATTTTAATTTCTTTTACTTGTACTTAGGCCTAGTTTTTTAATATCCACCCTTATTTGGTTAGAACTCTATATAAACAAGCTTAAGTCAATTGTAAAAGGGGCATTACAATTTAATAAAAGAGAGGCATTACGCTTGCTTTTCTTGTGATTTCATCTAACCCTAGTATCCCACAAAGAGGAGAGAGAAAAAGTTTGCAAGAGAGAGAAGCGCCCCTGACCACATGGGTACATACCTCTCTTACTTATATGATATCTAGCATCTCAAGGACTTCCTTTCTTCTCCTCTAAACATGTAATCCCACGCCACCGTAAAATCTCGTGGGCGTGAACAAATCAAAGGGCTTCAACCCACGTGTCGCCGTGTCTAGCCCCCCTTTTCCTGGATAGTCCAACCGAACCAAAGGATCCCCCGCTAGACTGTTCGACCATCTGAAGAGACATCGTTGGAAGAGAGCCAATCCAGGAGAGAAGAATTGAGTCATCCATTGAAATTTAAACTTGATAGGGAAGAAAAGAGTCGACTGCGTCTAAAGAGAGTCTCTGACCAAACCATGCTGATGGACAGCCGGAGGGCTTTTGTAACTGATCTAAGACGGCAAACCTTCAGGACGTGTCCCACGAACCCACAGCGATGAGGTAAGTAAATTGACCTTCTCTCGTCATAAAATATCTCTCTTTGTTTGTAGCCTATCCGTGCTCGAGAAAGCATGCGCGCTCGCATCATTGATCACATCACGCGCGCAAGCCTTCTGCGGTTGTTTGAGAGATGATTTTCTCCCCATGCCTCGTGGGAGTAACTAAGAGAAAAATCAAGCCACGATCAACTAGCGACTCTACTAGAGACATGCCACCCTGTAGTTGGCTCGAACTGTTTTCAGACGAAACCCTCTTCTCATCTCTTTCTAAAATTTGAATGAATTCCCACTCTTCTTCTCTCCTCCAAGTCAGGGACTTTCTCATCCTCGTATCAATGACTCACTCTTTCAAGAGTAGGTTAGCTGGTCTAGCTATCCTAGTCCAACCTAGGATAACACGAAGTGTGGGCATCCATAACCCTACTCCTTCCTCTGCCCATATCTGGTTAGAACCCACCAAGGTTAACTTCAGGGGTTGCACCACAACCACTCTCCCACATCCTCATGACGTGCACCTTGTCAGCTGTAACCCCAGGTGCGGGTTCCCCTTCGTTCTTCCCTACCAATCTATGGACCCCAACAAGGCTGCCACTGTTTGAACGTATTTTTTAGCATCTTGGTACCTGGTAAGGAGTAGGTTAATAAAGCCTATAAAATAGTGGAAATTCCCAAAAGTCTCGAAATTTCCCCAGAATTGGTCAAGATCTTCATCAGCACTCCAAAAGACCACCTGCCATTAGTCGTATTTTGACTTGTCTAAGGCAACGAAAGCAAAGGAACAATTTTCGAAAAAAAATGGCCTTTAGCACCCTGAAATGGACCCTACAACTGGAACTACATTTTTGGTGTCTCAAACAGCTATGGGACCACTACCATTAAATCCGACATGATAGAAAACCCGTATAGGTCAAGTTTCAGATTAATTGGACACTCCAGGACAAAGATATGAGCAAAACATAGAAATAGGAAGGGCCGCACACAATTCCCGGGCGGCCTCATTCCAAGTCATATTGCTCCCAAATTTAGTGAGCATGTTCGTCTCATCAAGACAAGCAATTCGATATGTGGTACGCCCTATGACGACGCCCGAGCAAAGATAAAACTAAATAAAAGTCGCTGATCCGTGAAGGAAGCTGCAGAAAATTCAGCAGCAGCACGCCGTGTTCGAGCAGCCAGATCACGACGCTCGAATATCCAATCGGTACGAAACCAAATGTATTATGTGTGTGAGGTCCGAGGCTATCTCTTGCCCTAGCCGTGCGTACGATGAATGATTGGATTTCACACACGAAGGTGCTAAAGCTACTGTAAATTTTGGCCACCAGATTTCAAGATTCCGGCCAATAACTCAAGACAACAAATCTTCATCTAGACACAAAATCAAGTTGCATTTGTTGCAATGTGATCGTGACGGTATTCTCGATGTGATTCAACAAAGAAATCATGAAGAAACATCAAGGAAAGAGCACACAATCGATCCGAAGTTTTCAAGATTCATCCAGGATTCAAGTCTCGTGATCATGGCTCAAAAACATGATTCGTGGCTCGAAGTTAGTGTCAAAAAAATCGCCATGCTGATCCCTACAAGAAAACAATAATCTTTTGATCAAATGGGCATCTGAACACCCTCGGGTTAGTCATGGAAGATCACGCAAGATCTCGGGCGGCAGCAGGGATGGTTCTGGAATTCCACACATTATTAGGCAGGGGCAAAACAATCTTTTTGTACCCATCTTTCGAATTTCTTTAAATTTAATTAAATCATAATTACCTTCAATTAGGGTTACTTTTGGGCATCCACCAATGTTTCGGCCCAATTCAATATAAACAAGCACTACCTCATTGTAACAAACATCAATTCATTCTTTGAGGATTCAATAAAAAATTCCATTCTAGTTTGAGTGTGTGAGTACGTCTTGAAGAGAGAGAGAGGAGAGAGAGAAAAAGGGATGGTACCCTTTTAACAGGTAACTTACTCTCTCATCCCCTCTTTCTCTCTCTTTCCCTCTTTCTCTCTCTTCCCCTCTTTCTCTCTCTTCCCCTCTTTCTCTCTCTTTCCCTTTCTCTCTTCCCCTCTTTCTCTCTCCTCCCCTTTTCTCATCTCCCTCTCTCTTTCTCATTTGCCCTTGGCGTAAGTCTAGCACCGGTTGATTCTCCTCTTTTTCATCCCCAATGCCGGTTGGGGTTTTCCCTCTCTTCTTCTTCTTTCATCCCCAACGTCGAGTAGGGTTTTCCCTCTCTTCTTCTTCTTTCATCCCTAATGCCGGTAGGGCCTTTCCCTCTCTTCCTTTTCGCTCATCTCAAGCACCAGTTGGGGTTTTCTCTCTCCTCTCTTCCCTAATAGTTGGTGAAACCCCAGCATCGGTTGGATTTCTCTCTCCTTTCTTATTTAACAATCGAGGAGCCCCAACGCTAGTTGGATTTCTCTCTCCCCTCTTCCTTAAATGTTGGCGAGCACCAGCACCGGTTGGATTTCTCTCTCCTCTCTTTCTAACAGTCAGTGAGCCTCAACGCTGGTTGAAGTTCTCTCTCCTATCTTCCTTAACAGTCAACGAGGCTCAACGCCAGTTGAATTTCTTTTTCCTATCTTCCGTAACAGTCGATGAGCCTCAGCACCGATTGAACTTCTCTCTCCTATCTTTCCTTAACAATCGGTGACCCCAGTGCCGGTTGAATTCCTCTCTCCTCTCTTTTCTTAAAAGTTGGTAAACCCTTGTGTCAGTTGGATTTCTCTCTCCTCTCTTATCACAGTTGGTGATGCCTAACGTCGACTTGATCTCTCTCCCGTCACAACCTGCGCAAGCCTAGTTTCAATTAGTTCTTTCCCTCTCTTCTCTTCTGACAGTTGGTTAAGCCTAGTGCAGACTTTCTTTTCTCTCTCTTCTCTTCTGAAACAGTCGATAATGTCCAATGCCGACTGCATCTTCCTTTCCTCTTTTATGCTCTCGTCCTTTCTCTCTCGCCTCTGTCTGTTCCCTTCTTCTCTTACTTAATTGTTTCCCCCATGACCACCACTCTACTATCCTTTCTTTCGACTAAGAGGGATTGAGGTTAGCCTCTCATGAAAGTCTTGTCATCTAGCCGTAATGTTGTAGTGCAAAGATTGCTTGGCATGTTTTATTGTCACGATAGACTAACCATCGCGCTTAGCTAGTCGGTATTGGTAATGATGTCTTATAATAATCTTGTGAACTAGTCTTAGTTTCGAGCCCGTTTTGCGACCACGTCAGGCCAAATACTCGCCAGCTTGATCCTCTCGCTCAATCGAACTCTTCTCTATCCTGTCTTTTTTTCCTTCTTCTTTTTTAATGTGCTTGCTTGTGTACATTCACCAAAGAGGAAAAGGGTGAGGTCTGACCCACCCGTCTTACAACATTTGCCATATATATGTGTAATTGCATAAAATAATAAGAATACGAGCCAAGGGAGGCGATTTCGAACCGGTTTCATAACTGGGGGGCTTTCTTTATGATCTAAGAGGGAGCCCACGTGAGCCAGCCCGAGTAAGTCCCAAACCCACCTTTAAAATTCCTCTCTCACCGGTTGGTAACACCTGCCATCGTTTTCGAATGAGGTTCCCGAGAGAGCGAACTTAGAAACATCCCGAGTCTTCTCTTGAAACTCGAGATACGTGCCACCCGATCATCCAGATCCAGAGGGCGAGATCAACAAACCTAACCAGCTTGACGACTCCACTGGGGACTTACTATCCCTTAGTCGGATCGTTCTTGTTTGGCTAGTTTCTTCTTTTATTTTCTGCTTTCATTATCTTTTCACATTCACTTATGCCTGTTGGGTTCTGTAACTTATTTATCCGGATCGGGGATTTTCTTATCCCTGTATTCGAGAGTGTTCATAGGGAACAAGTATCTTAGACTTCGTTCCTGGCCATCCTCTTGAGCAAAGACCTCCTATCTAGCTCCCAGGTATTAACCTGGATTGGTGTGAGGAGGGACTTGAAGGTCCCTCACTCCTCCCCATCGCTTCGCTCTGGTGGAAACTCCACTAAGGCGCCTTGCATGACCAGCACTTATGTTGCCCCACACAGCATGCACCCAGCCACGGGCAAGTGACTTACCGGTCGTGTTTCTAAGGTATGCCGGAAGGCTGCCCAGTCCCTTTTAACAAAAGGCAAGCAAGTTGCCATTGCTTCTGTGGGCCACCATAAGGCTACCCCTCACATTCCTACAACATTGGTCTCTGTCCCTAAAGGCTCAACACATAGAGGCGGAAACCCCACAGTCTTCACCCCACACACACATCACAAGGCTCAGGGATAACCCACTCGAGCCACACCTCGGGGAAACCCTTCTATTACCTCGAGTCTATGTCCAAGATCGAACCTTCCAAGGCCAGATACTGCACTTGCGACTCATATCCATCTCACTGCTTGAGGCAACGCCATTATTGCGCCAACCCGAGCACACAGGAGATGACCTGCTCTTCCTCCTACTATGCGCACACAAGCGCACCCTGTAAGGGGTAGGCCTGCACCCATTCTCTTACAGACACCTGCTCGTAGTTCTCGACCTCCTAAGGCCAGATCACCTGCACGAGCCCAGTTGGACCCCTAGGTCCCCCGAGGTCCTTCTTCGAGTAGCGCACACGCGTCGCTATCTCAGGCATCGCCTCACCCTCAACTCATGCCTCTTCCTGAGTCAACCCTGCTCCTGCCTACTCTTTCTTCATCGAGCAAGCACCTTCAGCCTTGATACTCGAAGCTTTTCCCTAAGAGTACCATCCTAAACCAGCCTCATCACTTAGATCGTGTCTTTGGAGCTCATAAGAGAGTTCGAGGCATGGGCCACATCGAAGATCGAGTTCTTCATCCTCCCCAGCCTAAGATTACTCCAGTTCATGGCCCTCATCCATTGTTGCACTTGATGGAGACAGCTCTCTCTTGTACGAGAAGAGCTAACCGACTGCGACCTAGATTGCAGTTTTGGGGCGAGGTCCATCATAACCTCAAGGCTAAACGCGATAGAGATCTGCAAATTTTGACTAAGGAAGAGACCAAAGTGATCGAAATATCCAATTTTGACGACCCTCTTCGCTTGAATCCTTTTTACCCTCTTCACACGATAGAGCCTGAAGAAGAGCTCCATCAGCCTTATGTTGTGGTTACTATCGTAGAAGAAGACCCAGTCACTTAGCAGTCACGGTCCTAAGACTGTCGACACCCGGTCCAAATGCGATTTGCGTACAGGAGTCCAGTTCAGTCAGGGCATGCTGCCCCTACTGACTGACCTACCAAGTATGACCCGTCAAGCTCGCAAGCCTTCAGCAGCCATTAACGTTGACCTCCTTAAAGAAATAGTCAGTGTAGTGGTTGTAAGCAAGCCTGATGATGCGCAGGAGGATCGTATGAACAAGTTTGAGGATATGATGCACGCGATGATGGAAAAGATCGATAGTTTTGACATTGTACTCCAGTCGGCTAACCATTAGGTCAATTCCCATCACTCTGATGGTGCACCTCCACGGCACCCCCCCCTCCGTCTACCTCACAGGACAATTCTGTCCCTCATCCAGTCTCTCAATTAGATATTGACGCTATGGTCACCCATACCCTGAAGAACAGACAAATTTCGAGGATACAGGGTGTGACGCCTTATCAAAGACCATACCCCTTCTATATTGATGAGGTCCCATTCCCCTCAGATTATAAGAAAGGGAAGTTTCCTTTATTCAGTGGAACCACCTCCCGAACAAGCATATTGCCCACTTCCAAGCAGCATGTCGGGAAACAGTGGCTGACGGAAGACTTTTTCTCCGAAAGTTCGTTGAGACCCTCGATGGCCCGACATTCCAATGGTATGCCCGACTTCCTCCAAACTCGGTCCATACATTGGAGGAGATGGAGAAACTGTTATATCAGTGCTTCTATGAGGTTGAGAGAGAGATTCAAACCATCGAACTTCTCACCCTGACTCAAGAACCTGATGACGTGGATCAGTTCATATCAAGATGGAGAAGAAAGCAGTCCACACTTACGTGTGGAACAAGCGACCTGAAATCGCTCTGCATGTCGAGGCCTCTAATCCAACCTCCATGTCAGAGTTGATCTCTAAATTAGTTCGCATAGAGAGTTTATCACGCCATCATGGTGGGACACGACAACCATCTGCAAGTTCGGCAAACAACCCGGGCAATGGTAGCTCTAGAAATAATACATGGGGCAACCAACAGAAAGGGGTAATTAGTGCAGCCATCATGGTCACTAATTCAAAGGAGGCTCCCTCCCAAACTTTGGACCTCTTTAATGAGTAAGCACGACGAAGGTAACACCTAAAGCCGGCAAGTAGTAACAGTCATACAATCGGGTACCTCCACCAGCCAATTTTGATCGGAATGATTATTTCACCAAGCATAAGAGCAAGGTCTATTCCTTCGAGAAAGACTGGGTCCCTGCGCTGTTCCGGTTATTATTGGAACAAAATATGATTAAGCTTTGAGAAACCAGGTTCCCTTAGCAATGTAGCCTTGACACTCAAGCGAATTATTGTGCCTACCATCGAAGGATCAATCATCCCACATATGACTGTTACACACTGAAGGATATCATTGAGGCCCAGATTTTGAAAGGTCAGTTTAAACTTGAAGATTTAGAGAAGGCCTTTGGGGCAGCTGAGGCCTCCCATGCCGTAACATTCAAGAGGAAGACGAAATGCCTGGTATCCTCCGTGCTTTCTTCATTATAATGCTTTAGGTAAGCAAAATCATACTAAAGTAGACAAGGCAACCCCACCACCATGCTAAGGGGATTGGAGATCGTTAGCCCCCATTCCATCATATAAGGGTCATTATTTGTCAGAATGCACAAGTTTTCTTGATATATTCGTGGAGAAGATACATGAGTGTCAAGAGTTTTATAATCTCCCTGTAACTGATCCCCAAATCACTTCTCCATCAGGACAAGAAGATCTCACAAACCAAGACCTTCTTATCAATGACTCGGACTCTGCAGAACCCTTAAATTCCCAACCATGGATAACCTACCATGACCGAAGCAGACTCAAGTCCTTAAGACGAGAAGTGGTTTGCCACCGCAGTGAGACAAATCAGACATCACTTCAGAAAACCAGAAAGAGATGGGCACCAAGGGCTGCTCGTCGAAGAAACAAGACTGCTCAACCCATTATCGAGCAGGAATTTCTCAAGCCCCTTCCCTCGTTGCCAACCTTGCTAGATTTCATCCTTGGCACAATCCTTTTTCCTTCTTCATCCTATCAAGAAGATGCTCCCGTCTCATCTCCCACTCAGCAAACGTCCGATGAGGGTGACGACGTTAAAGGCACTCCCCAACTGTCTAAGTAAGAGAAATACCTAAAAGACCCCTGCAACCATCCAACTCTGGTGATGACGTAAAAAGCCGCCCAGATCGGTCTAATGAGGGGAACGACCTTAAAAGTCCCCCACATTCTAACCCTACTTCTCCTTCTTCTCCTGCTTCTCACTCTTCCTCATCTATGTCTCTTGCAGGTACAACCTTGGTATGTCCGGACTTCGAGTCTCTCAATAGAGAACTTGAGGGATCAAACATAACAAAGACGCAATGAAAACAACTGAGAAAGACCCTGGCACAAGCAGCAAGATTCCCAACAATTGCTGATGCCTTGGCAGTTAAAGCTAAGGCAAAGCCACCTACCACAAAGAAGCACAAGAAGTCGAAGCCAAAGAAACCTCGGTGGCCACCGAAGCCTAACTTTGAGCAGAGATTGAGAGAGTCGAGGGGGCAAAGTTTCTACTCTCAGGAAATTGGCAACTTGATATAAGTCTGTTAAACATCAACCTCTGTGGACCAAACACTGCAGATAGGTGCTTAATGTCCGAGTGATTCGTATTGGCATACTTCTTGCACTACAATCGTTGAATCCAAATTCCTTACATTCTCCAAGATAGACTCCTGCTGTTCGAGAAACAACCCCTGTTTATGGAAGACCCTTCCATTCCTCAAACGTGGAAAGATGCAAAAATTATAATATACTTTGGGCCTCTATCGAAGGCAGAGATGTTAGGATCCTCTACATTTGAGGTTGATCAAATGATCCTTGAAAACAACGACGGAGAGTTGCAAGAGGCTGCAGAAGAATTGGAAGAAGGTGGTCAGGCCACAGCTAACGAACTTGAAGAAATAAATCTTGGAGATAAAGTGGACCCCAGACCTACCTTCATTTCAGCGAGAATGTCTCTAGACGAGAAAGAGGAGTTCATTGCCTTCTTGAAAACGAACCTGGACGTCTTTGCTAGACATTACCATGAGATGCCTTGTTTAGACCCTCAAGTCGTCGTTCACCATCTTGGCATTGATCCAACTGTCAAACCTGTCAAAAAGAAATCAAGAAGGTTCAGGCCTGACTTTGAAATGCAGATAGATACCGAGATAACCAAAACTTAGACAAGCAGGTTTCATCCTTGAAGTTAAGTACCTGAAATGGCTAGCAAATGTCGTTCCGGTCAAGATGAAGAATGGTCAAAATCAGAGACCAGAATTCTTTGACCCAATGGCATAGAAATTGAGCAAGTAGAAGATTGGAGAGAGCCCATCACCAGTTTCCTAAAACATAGCAGGCTTCCGGAAGATGGTGTCGAACGCAATAACATACCTTGAATGTCCACCAAGTATACCCTCCTTGAAGGAGATGCTCTCTTCAAACGGTCGTTTGATGACATTCTTCTTAGATGCATCAATAGCCAAGAAGCAAGTAAGGTGTTAGAAGAAGTCCACTCAAGCAACTGTGGACTACACCAATCCGGTCCTAAGCTCTATGAACGAATACGTAGGTTGGGATACTATTGGCCTTCCATGATAGCCGATTCCTTAAATTATGCTAAAAAGTGCCAAGTATGCCAAATACATTCCAGCCTGGTTCACTAGCCTCCAGAGCCCTTACACCCTACGGGTGCGTCATGGCTCTTCTCACAATGGGGTATGGACATTGTAGGGCCTATTGACCCTTCTTTCGTGATGGGCCATGTTTTTATCCTAGTTGTAACAGATTACTTCTCTAAGTGGGCTGAAGCAGTTCCCCTTAAGCAGGTTCCTGGGACGACGGTGTCCTACTTCGTTCGACATCATATCATATACCAATTCGGAGTGCCCGGTTGGATTATAACGGCTCGCAATTTAGGAGTCATCACATTGATCTCTTAGTTAATTAGTTCGGTTTCGAATGGAGGTACTCGACTATGTACGATCCTCGAGCAAATGGATTAGCTGAGGCTTTCAATAAGACTCTGTGCAACGTCTTAAGAAATTCAGTATAAAAAATAAGGAAAAACTCACATGAGAAGCTTCCCGAAGCACTGTGGGCTTATCGTACTACTACCCGGAATTCTACTGATTCCACTCCTTATTCTGTGGTCTAAGGGGATGAAGCAGTTTTACCTCTTGAAATACAAATCCCTGCACTACGAGTCGCTATTCACTAAGGAATAACCGAAGATGAGAGAGTCAAGCTCTGGTATCAAGAATTGGGTGCACTCGATGGAAAGAGGCTAGAGGCTCAGCAGAACTTTGAACTCAACCAAGGGAGAATGAAGAGGGCTTTCGATAAGTCTATCAAGATCCGCTCATTCACTCGTGGTGATCTAGTTTTAGCTGTCAAGAGGCCTATTGTTATGCATGGCAGACGTAAAGGGAAGTTTGAGCCTAAGTGGGAAGGTCCCTTTACGGTCAAAAAGGTCTCGCCCAATGGAACCTACATACTAGTACATTCTGATAGAGAGGAGGGGATGCCCCCTATCAATAGGAGATACCTAAAGGCGTATTATCTGTGATGTGTATTCCAGGGAAAGGGACTCAACACAAAAATAAGCAAGATAGTCCAAACAAAGCTGCTAACTCTTTTTATTGCCGTAAAAAAAAAAAAAAGAAGAGTTACAAGTTACAAGAACCCATTACTAGGGAGGCTACAATCTCTTGCGTCAGAGGATAAGAAGACGATTAACCAAAACTTATACTTTTGGTCTTGCATCTAAGAGTAAGAGGACGGTTACAAGCAAAAACAAATGCCGGCCCCATGAGGAAGAAGCAAACCCACGAAAGGAAGGACCTCCTCATGAAGAAGAAGAGAAACCACTTGAAGAGTTGGCTTTAATTCATCTGTCGAGTAAGAGGATGGTTACACGCTAGAAACAAAGCAGATCCACTCAAAGGAGATTGCCTCAGTCCATCCGATGTGTATGTCGAACATACAAGCCAGATACCTCATATGACTTGTATATCGAACATAAGACGTAGGTTCCATTTGAAGTGTATATCAAACATACAAGATGGGCTCCCCTGGTAAGGAGCTGGCCTATGATGAAAAGCACACCCTGTTCACAGTGAAGGCCCTTCCACAAAGCAACATGGACCCCCATTGTCGTACTGCTGGAACATGAGCCAGCTCAAGTAAGTCTCGAACCCACCTTTAAATTCCTCTCTCACCAAATGTTAACACCTGCCCCCATTTTCGAATGAGTCTCAAGAAAGCGATCTCAAAAATTTCCCGGGTCCCCTTTCGAAACTCGAGGCACGTGTCGCCCGATCATGCAGATCCAGAGGGCGAAATCGAGGCACCGAACCAGAATGTCCCAAGTATAACTTTCTTCTCATTCAAGAAATGCAACATTTCCAAAATCTTCTCTATCAACCTCTTACGTATTTTGGCCTTCTCTACTCCTTTCCCCAGAAAGGTTGGGGGTGCTAGCCTTCTAAACCTCTTAATCAAGAGGGGTGGACTGAATTGTCATCGACTCTTTCATCATCTGGGTCATGGACCCCAGAGTCTTATAGAATTCACCGAGTGCCTCGATGTTCTTATTGTTAGAACTTGGGTTGTGGGTAAAAGCTCTTGGCATCTTCAACTTAGCCATAGGAGCACTCAGTCACATGACTTCCCCAAAGCTATCCTAAACACTCTCTTAAACTCCCTAGGCCAAAGACCCTATCCTGGCTGCTCTGATACCATAATTGTCATGACCCTGCTCCCATCTGCCTAACCTTCTCAACAGAAGGCGACTGAGTGTGGTTTCGTGATCCCAATGTAGCGTTTATCACCCAAGTGGGGGTAAATTTAACGCCTCAATATGGTAATCAACAAACCAAGGAAGTAAACACTGATATAAATTAAAAATTAATAAAGCCCATTCCTAAGAAAGATTTTACATTGTATTACAATTCAAAAGGTGATACAATCAAGTTCAAGGCTCCAAGGCCCACAATTACAAAATCCCTTGAAACAATCTAAGCAGGACTGAGCGCCGAAAACCTACAAGATTCTTGAGCATCTTACAAGAGTAGTCGCTTCAGTTTTCAGCTGTAGCCCAAACCTCCAACTTATAACCTGTTGCTTTTAAGCTATTGGGAGAAAAATATAGTGGAATGAGATTTAAAGCTCAGTAAGCAGACCTAATATTATTCATGGATATTAAGCATACTCAAGTGCAAGGAATAGTATCATCAATCACAATTATATTTTTGCAGTAGTCGAGCATATTAGTAATCAAGTTAGTGCAGCCGATATAACAGGATATCTACTGTAAAGTGCATCCAACATAAGCAACATCAGGCATGCAATACAGAAGAAATCATAGTTCTAATATATGCATCTCATAATCACTCCCTAACTCACCTACTCTTGCTAGTAGAAGTCCTATCCATCAAACTAAGCCAATCATATTGCTTAGGGCTTCTACCATCCCACTGGAGGGAGGGTCATGAAAAGCGGGGCAATTCGCTTCGTTATACCCTCGACTCATGCACACGGTCCCTAGCGCATTGGGGTTTCGACAATTCGTTACCTTGCAAGGCATCAAATCAAATCTCATATCTTATATCACGAATAATAGGGAGCGACCCTCTTTTCTCCCCCAACCTGCTCCTGTCATTGTGCAGGCTAGGGAATATGCCAACATCACTATGACGGTGAACCTAGCTCCACTATCGATAACCTCAGGTCCCACCGCGTAACAGCCAGTGTTCTCATCATTAAGTCCAGTATAGTCCCAATGCGTAGTGGTCAGCATAACAACACAGTATCCACTGCCAATGGGCTCGGGTCCCAATGCGGTAGTGGTTAGCATTCTCATTAAAACATTATCATAACTATATGGGAGTCATCACTAGGAATTCGTCTCATGATTCACAGTATGACATTCACACATGAGCATCATTCCAGGTGTTTTCACAATTATAGCATCTCGTTTAGTAGCTTTATTCTCATCATTTCATGATATGAACATGAAAATTATCATATAGCATGCATATTCATTAATCATTCATTAAGTCTTATTGCTTCAATAAATAGCTAAATGAGAGAGTTAGATGTTTCATTTCTTGAGAAGGTCAATCCTTACACTTGAGATTGAGGTGCGATCTTAAACACGCAATAGTGATGAGTAATGACATAGTCATATGTTTTCAAATACAAATCAAGATTCATAGGAAATTTTAAAAGTCCTAAAACATGCAACCTTTCGTACATTCACATGGCTTTATAAAAGTGGCAAGTTGGGGTATTTAGGTGTCATTTACTCGGCAAAAAATGTGACCCAAAGAGGGTCACAATTACTGAGAATTCACTGCAACTGTGGTAATGCCATATCTCGCATAAGGGGTCATATCTCTTAATTTTCCTAATATTATAACAGTGCAGGAAGCAAACGTTAACTAGACATGTAAGTCATTTACTTAAAGCTGATTTGGGCCCAAACGAGCGCCGTTTGACTAGTGAAAAGTGTCGGGCAACCGCCTTAATGTTGCTAGAAATTCTGAGTGACATCGTCATGTTACATGCTCATGAATTAGCTCAAATCTCATTTAGACAGCTAGTGAGTTTGGCAAGAAAAGGCTCTATGATTCTCTCAAAATTTACAATTTTTTCTCCATTCATTCATTCCCTTGACCATATTCTATTAAGTTCTAATTAGGCCTAAACACATAGCATTAAACCCACTTACCTTGTTCACAGTGCTCCCACCGCTGCATGCATCTCGTATACCTCAGGATAGCTTCACGTAGTTGCATTTTCTCCAGAGGCCTCCCACGGTGATGGTGCAGTGCTCGCGTAAGGTGTAAGGGCCAGGGGAAATGGAGAGGGAGAGGGAAAGTGAAAGAGGGGGGTGATCGAGGGTGTTATTTAAAGACGTAGAGGTAGGTGAGGATTGGTGGGAGTTGGTGAAACTCATTGTGGTTGACATCGCGGTAGGTGGGGAAGAAAACTGTAGTGAACGTCAGCTGCGCCACACGTCTCTGACTAAGCCGTATGATGTTGACCCTGTCGGCGATCGTTCATCGCTTAATACGCAAGGCGATAGCCTCCTCCTCATTTGGCGATACTTTACCTTCAGCCAGCCGATAGTCTCCTCCTCGTGTGGTGATACTCTGCCTTCTACATCGTGATAGCCTCCTCCTTGTGTGGTGATACTGTTCCTTCCACACGGTGATAGCCTTCCTCTTTTCACGCGGTGATAGCCCGCCTCTCTCTTCCTCGTCTCTGTCATGGCCTTAATCTAGGCGGCGAAAATTCTAGTTGCCCAGCTGGCTATACCCCTCTTTCTTGCACAGCGGTATTCCACTCTGCATGCGGTGTTAGCCTTTTTTTTTTGTGGCAATGCTCCTTCTTGCATGCGCGACCTCTCTCCTGCCATACGGTCGATGCTCACCTTTTGTCCTCACTGTCGGGCATCCACTTCTGCCTCTTAAAGCGCCCTTCTTTCGGCTATTGCGAGAGGTCAGGCTCAATTGTATCATGGCCCTTACAGGAATATAATAATTGATGTCTCGAGGTCGGGTGGTATCATTGACATATGTTCGAGGAGGACGGACAATGGAGATGTGTTCATAGGCCCAAATCTATAGAAAACAGGAGCCAAAATCACAACAAAGGGTCACAAAACAACACCCCAAGATCCCGGAGCCATCCGAAACAACGTTGTGTCACCCAGCCTGTGTGGGTGACATTGGTAGTGTCGCCCGGGCGACACCACCAGTGTCTCCCAAACCAAACCCTCCCAGTTTAGTCCGGGCATTTTTCAGAAAATTCCAATGAAAAAAATATATGAGATCCAAGGGCCAAAACTAAACAAAAATCTGAGTTGCAGGGGAAAAATAAAATAAAATTGAGTTTGAAATTATACATATAAAATCAGGATACTGCCCTATGTTTGAAGACATTTTCAACACCTTAGTCCCTATTGCAGAATAAAGAGGAAGCCAGTCAATAAAGCCTTAACATTCAGTGAAACTCCAGACAGTCTCAAAATGTTATACTTCAAGAGAAGAGAGAAGGACAATCATTCAAAAAATATCCTTCAGATTTTACTCTTTCTCTTCCTAGCCACCAGACCATGTGAACGCCGAAGAGATTCACATAATGGTGTAACTAGGCTGCTCAGATGTAGGGATGCATTGTTCGCGGGTCCGTCAGTGTAGACTTTAGGGGGAGAAGAGACTTTTTGAGGGATCTTGTTGAAGTTCTCACCCACATGCAGATTGTTGATTATTTTGAATCTGAGGATTTTGTATGGACCTCGTCAGTCAGAATCAGGCCTATCTGGCAATTGAGTGCCATGTGGAGGGGCATTGTAACCATTTGGTCTGCGTTCGTTTGTTTGCATTGGTAGGCGCTGTTTGCTTCTACACCATGTTTGCTTTTGACTTTCAGAGTACCACTGTAGGTCTCGTCTACCGAGTCCCATTGGGGGTAGGTTCTATTAGCCGATCCCGAAGGTCTGGTCGTGCCGGTTAGACGAGCTGATGTCTCTGGCAGGTTCTCCCCTTGCTTTGTCAGTTTCTTGCCTTTTTAATGTTTGTTTCTAGAGTGTAATTATGACCTTGTGGGAATAATGTTCTTCCTCATGAGTCTTCTCTTGCCGCCTTGGCGAGTGTTTTGTCTCTCAAGTCCTTTTGCAACTGGACTCGAACTGTCAGAATATTTTCCTTAAAGCTCATATTTTTGAAGTCTTGGTTTTATACCACCGAGGATTTTCTTCTTTTGAATGAGTGTTGAAGCCGCCTATTGAGACGAGTCCTGCATGAACTTGTTTATTGGTCCATATGACCTTCACGAATTTTCACTTGACCAGAGGAAGCAGCGCCGTAGAGACGGTTTTCACCAACTTCTTTTTATAAGTAGGTTAGGGAAGACATGCGTGAAAGTGCACGTAAAGGCGTGTGCACGTATGTGGGGGCAAGTTTAAGGTCATGCCTCCTGGACCTGTGCAAAGCAGTTTATCGTCATGCGGCCAGGACGTGCACTATGGTTTAAGGTCATACAGTTGAACCATGGTTATGCAGTTTAAAGTCATACAACTAGGACCGTGTAGTTTAAGGTCGTGCAAGTAGACCTCTGCTACAGTTTAAGGTCATAATGTTTGGACCGTGGTCCTGAGCCTTTTATCATCATGTGGCAAGGACGTACACTGTGCTTTAAGGTCATACAATTGGACCGTGGTTATGCAGTTTAAAGTCATACAACTAGGACTGTGCAGTTTAAGGTCGTGTAACTAGACCTCCGCTACAGTTTAAGGTCATATTGTTTGGACCATGGAGTTTAGGGCCGTGCATTTAGATCGAGGTTGTGCAGTTTAGGGTCGTGCAGTACGGACCGAAGTGTGGGTCGCCATGGAGGTGGAGCTTCATGGGGAACAGGTCTGTGGATGGCAGTTCGACTCCCTGGAGATTAAATGGTTGGGGCCATACATAAAGAGAGGGCTCAGATTGAAATGATGACCTAACAGGAGTGAACTTCCTTAGGGCTTAAGGAGGTAAGCGTACTCCCTGGGGTGAAAGATGGGACTCTATGAAGAATAAGTAACCCAACTTCCTGGGGTTAAGATAGCAAGGGATTAATCACTTATTGTGAAGAAGACCCACTGGGGATTGCTAGGATAAAATGGACCCTAACCCCACTAGGGATAATGGGCTGCAGTATGGATATGACTCCTACTGGGTGATGAAAGATTGCTCTTGACTCCATTGGGGAGGTCATGGTTTGGGTGCAACTGCCTGGGTGCAAGTCCATTAGGGATGACACTTCACGGCTTGGGTACTACTCCACTAAGGATAATGGTAGGACGCAGAAAGCTTCATCCTGGAGTAGGTGACAATAGGCTGCTTGAAATACGGTCGGCACCAGGCATATCGATCATGGTTTCTTGCGAATGTTCAACCGGCACCGAGTTCTCCAAAACACAACTGGCGCTGGGTTGTTAAAAACTCAGCTGACGCTGTGATGTTAGAAACACAATCGGTGCTGGGTTGTTTAAAACTCATCGGGTGTTGTATTTTCATAAACACAACGGCGCTGGGTTGTTAAAAACTTAGCTGGCTCTGTGATGTCAAAAACAGAACCGGCGCTACTGTTGTTTTAATCTCACCCTGCGCTACTCAACCGGCGCTAGGGTAGTTTTTGGGAATTCACTCAGACCTGGGCAACCGATGCTAGGGTTACCTCGGGCCTTAAGCTAAAGCCTGACCTGGCTCATCATCGCTTGGTTTCCATTGAACATGATTTGAATTCCTAGCTTGTGATAGGTAATTGAGGGCAGTGTAGTCTATATAAGGGGGTAAAATCCTGTTTTCCTTCATTTTTCACGAACGGTAAAGAAATTTAAGCGAAAACTTTCTTAACGGTGAAGAGAGGGTGCCCTACTGAAGTTCTGGCGAGCGGTGAAACTTTCAGTAGGAGTTTTGCAGGAAAGGTTCTAGGCAAACTAGTGGGATTCCAAGTGGTTTCTTTTTTATAGGGAAGACCTTTGGAGAGCAGACTTTGCCGAGAATTGGGTGAAGTTGCAGAGGAAGAAGCGAGAAAAGAAAGTTCTCTAAGAAACAGCAGAGGTTTCGACAGTAGTTGTTTTTCTAGTTGAAAAGGTGGGAAGTGAAACAGTGAGCATTTTCGCGCATCTTATAAGTTTTTTCGGGATTTTAAGAGGTTTCCTAACATTGTTAGCAGTGTTTCAGAGGTTTTTTGAGGCCTTAAAGGAAGTTTTCAAGAGTTTTTGGCAAGGTTTCAGTGATGTCTAAGCTAAAAACATAGGCGGGAAAGTTTTTTAGTGGGTTTTCAGCTGTGTAGGGACGTTCCGGCTATAGATGAACAGTCACAAGAGGTGGGCCGTATAGCAACAGGAGGTGAATAGTCATGGCGGATGAACCATCATAGGGAAGGTGTACGGTTACCTCTAGAAATCGTGTGACCATTAAAGAGGTGCGAAAACTTAATCTTTAAAACAAAAACGAGGAGTCTCGAGATGTGAACAGTCGCAACGAGGCCGGCACTAATAGAAGGACAACTGACAATGAGGAAACCGGCTCTGATGATTTGGAGTGCTGACCCTCAAGAAAGGCAACCAACGCTAAGGGTTAGGAACACAACCGGTGCTGGCCTTTGGAGGATACAGCCGGAGCTGGCTTCAGTCAGCACTCATCAGCACATGTCTCCTATCATGATGCGGAGAATGATGCTCTCATGTGGAGGTAAGTCACGTGCGGGTTTGCGATGCTCGGTGATGAGCTATGTACATCGATGTTAATGGGCCGGCAAAAAGTTGAGAAGGATGTGGCGTGGCTTGTGGTACCTGTTAGAAGCCAAATCCTCCTGCACAACAGTGAGGTCCATGTTGTTTTGTGGAAGGGCATCCACTGTGAACAGGATATGTTTTCCATCATAGGCCGGTTCCTTGTCAGGGCAGCCCACCTTGTATTTTTGATATACACGTTGAATGAATCGTACGTCGTATGTTCGATAGACACGTCAGATGAAGTATCTGGCTCGTATGTTTGACATACACGTCGGATGGACCGAGGCCAACTTCTTCGAGTGGCTTTTCTTTATCTTCTGGCCTGTAACCATCCTCTTACTCATCAGATGAATTAAAGCTAACTCTGCAAGTAGTTTTTCTTCTTTTTTATGAGGAGAGCCCTCCTTTTGTGGGTTTTCTACTTCTTCATGAAGAGAGCCTCCCTTTGGTGGGTTTGCTTCTTCTTCATGAGAAGGGCCTTCCTTTCATGGGACAGATATTTGTTTTGGCCTGTAACCATCCTCTTACTTTTAGATGCAAGAGAAAAAGTACAAGTTTTGATTTGTAACTGTCATTTTATCCTCAGACGTAAGAGGCTTGTAACCTCCCTAGTAATGGGTTCCATTTGTAAATTGTAACTCATTTTTACTTCAATGAAAAGAGTTAGAATTTTGTTTGGACTGTCTTGCTTATTTTCACGTTGAGTCCCTTTTTTTGAATACCTATCACGGATAATACTTCTTTAAGTATCGCCCAATTATAAGGGGCTTTGCCTCCTCTCCATCAGGATGCGCCAATATGTAGGCTTCATTGGGCGATACCTTTTTTACTATAAAGGGACCCCTCCCACTTAAGCTCAAACTTCCCTTTACACCGACCATGCATAACAATAGGCATCTTGACAGTTAGGACTAGATCACCACAAGTGAATGAGCAGACTTTGACAAACTTGTCAAAAGCCCTCTTCATCCTCCCTTGGTTGAGTTCAAGGCTCTGCTGAGCCTCTAACCTCTTTCCATCGAGTGCATCCAATTCTTGATACCGGAGCTTGACTCTCTCATCTTCGGTTATTCCTTGGTGAATAACGACTCGTAGTGAAGGGATTTGTATTTCGAGAGGTAAAACTGCTCCACCCTCATAAATTAAAGAATAAGGAGTGGAATCACTAGCATTTCGCGTAGTAGTACGATAAGCGCATAGGTCCTCGAGAAGCTTCTCACGTCAGTTCTTCCTTGTTTTTGATATTGACTTTCTTAAGATGTTGCACAAAGTCTTATTGAAAGCCTCAGGTAATCCATTTGCTCGAGGGTGGTACATAGTCGAGTACCTCCATTCGAAACCGAATTGGTTAACTAAGTGATTGATGTGATGACTCTTAAATTAAGGACCGTTGTCAGATATAATCTGGTCGGGCACCCCGCAGCGATATATGATATGATGTCGAACGAAGTAGGCCACCACTGTTCCAGGAACCTGCTTAAGGGGGACAACTTCAGCCCACTTAGAGAAATAATCTATTGCAACTAGGATAAATATATGGCCCATTGCATAAGGAGAGTCAATAGGCCCTATGATGTACATACCCCATTGTGAAAGGGCCATGAGGCAACCGTAGGGTGTAAGGGCTCTGGAGGCTAATGAACTAGGCTGGAGTGTATTTGGCACACTTGGCACTTTTTAGCATAGCTTAAGGAATCGGAGATCATGGAAGGCCAATAGTATCCCAAACTGCGTATTCGTTCATAGTGCTTAGGACCGGACTGGTGTAGTCCACAAATGCCTGAGTGGGCTTCTTCTAGCACCTTATTTTCCTATTAGATATTGACGCATCTAAGAAGAATGTTGTCGAATGATCATCGGAAGAGAGCATCTCCTTCAAGGAGGGTATACTTGGTAGACATTTGACGTACGCTGTTGTGTTCGAGTCTGCCATGTTTGAGAAAATTGGTGATGGGCTCTCTCCAATCTTCTACCTGCTCAATTTATGCCCATATTGGGTCAAATAAATGTGGTTCTTGAATTCGAGCCTTATCTCCTTGACTGTTCCATTTCTTGTTCAGTCCTGATTGCTTCTTTTGCTGAATGGATAAGGAGGGCACTCAAGAAAGATATTTCTCTTGTCATCTGCATCGACCTCTGTTCTTAGTTCTATGTGTCTCCATTCTGCCACCCAAACAAGCGTGGGTCCTGATGAGGACAACTGAATTGTAGCACCAAGTTTCGCAAATGCATTAGCCTGCGAGTTTAGCCTCCTAGGGATGTGACTCAAGGATACGTCCCTGAATTGGGCCATATACGATTTTGCCATATCATGATAAGGCTTGAGAGTGTCTTTTCTCACATCATAGATCCCTTTGAGTTGACAGATAACCAATCAAAGTTGTCATAGATCTTAAGCTTCTCCAAGTCGAGATTCGAAGGCTATCTCCAGTCCGATTATGAGGGCCTGATATTCTGCCTCATTATGAGAACTGGCTTGAGAGAGAAAGAAAGAAAGTGACAATACTCCTTCTCTCAGAGTCAAAGAAAGTGACAATACTCCTTCTCTCAGAGTCAGGAATACTACTCCGACGCCTCCTCGATCTAATTGGAAAGCTCCGTCGAAGTATAATTCCCACACACGAGGAAGGTCAGCACAGAACACTTCTTCATCAGGGAAGTAACTTGATAGAGGAGATTTTTCCAGTACGGGGTGTGCTGCAAGAAAGTCAGCCAAGGCCTAGCCCTTGATGGCCTTCTGTGGGACAAACGTGATGTCAAACTCCATTAATAATAATACCCACTTAGCAAGACGGCCTAACAAGTATGGGCGTGTCATGAGAAACTTTACAGGATCAACTTTTGAGATAAGTTTAACTTCATGACCAAGTAAGTAATGGTGGAGTTTTTGTACTGCGATGATCAGGGCCAAACACATACTTTCTATTGGGGATAATTCTTCTCGGCCCCTTGCATCCTGCGACTGAGGTAATATAATGCAGTCTCTTTTCCCTCTTCATTGTTTTGTGCCAACAGTGCTCTGAGTGACTAGTCTAAAGCAGTCACGTATAGAACGAGGAGTTTTCCCAACACTGGCATAGAGATGACTGTAGGGTTGAGTAGATAATGCTTGATGTCGTCAAGGGCTGCCTGACAAGCTTCCTCCCAGATGAATGAGGTATCTTTCTTTAACAGGTGTGTAAAGGGTTTACAGCGACCTAAGAGGTTCGAGATGAACTTGCCAGCTGCCCTTGAGGGGAGAGCAATTCTCGAAGTGTAGTTGGTGATGACATTTATTGGATTGCTTTGATCTTAACAGGCTCAAATTCAAGCCCAAGATGTTTGATGATGAATCCCAAGTACTTTCCAAAGCGCAAGCCGAAAGCGCATTTCAGCGGGTTCATTTTTAGTCGATGAAGGCGCAACTGCTTGAACACTTTTTCAAGGTCACTCATGTGAGCATTTTTCTCTTCAGATTTTACCACCAAATCATCCACATAACATTCCACCTCTTTGTGCATCATGTCTTTAAAAATGGTCGTCATTGCTCTCAAGTATGTAGCGCTAGCATTCTTTAATCCAAAAGGCATCATTGTGTAACAGAAGGCCCCTTTTGGAGTTAAGAATGCAATGGCCTCTTCATCTTCAGGCGCCATCCTTATCTGATTATACCCAGATTATACGTCAATGAAGGAAAAGATTTGACAGTGAGTTGTAGAGTCGATGAGCATCTAGATGAATGGCAACGGGAAGTCATCCTTGGGACAGGCGATATTCAAATCGTAAAAGTCAATACACACCCGAAATTTGACCATTCTTCTTCTTGACTAGAACGATATTAGCTAGCCATTTAAGGTATTTGACTTCACGGATGAAACTTGCTTGTCTAAGTTTTGTTATCTTGACATCTATCTGCATCTCAAGATCAGTCCTGAACCTTATTGATTTATGTTTGACAGGTTTGACAGTCAAATCAATGTCGAGGCGATGAACAACAACTTGAGGGTCTAAACTAGGCATCGCATGGCAGTGCCAAGCAAAGACATCTTGGTTTGCTTTCAAGAAGATAGTGAAATCTTCTTTCTCTTCGGGAGACATATTCGCTGAAATGACAAAAGGTCTAGAGTTTGCTTCATCTCCATGATTTATTTCGTCGAGTTCATCAGCCGTAGCCTGACCACCTTCTTCCCATTCTTCCGGGGATTCTTGCAACTCTTCCTCATTGTTCTCAAAGGCCTTTTCATCAACTTCATGCGCAGAGAGACCCACGACCCTGACATTTCTACCTCTAATAGGGTTCTAAGGGAGGTCATACTTACTGCCTTATGCTGGAATCGAGCGACGGAAAGGTCAAACTCAAACACATCAGATTGAAAAACTTTGCCTAGAGGGAAATTTAGGCTCAGTGATAATGATGTAAAGAGTGTCTTTGTACGAATCACACGATATTCATATGGATGCCTAAAGTGTTTGATTCGAGCCAGATGATTCTTCGCAGACTTGTATCATGTGACAAGCCTCTTAGGTGTAAAAACTTTTCCCCTCGACTTTCTCAACCTCTGCTCAAAGTCAGGCTCAGGTGGCCACTAGGGTTTCTTTGGCTTCAACATTTTGTGCTTCTTAGAAGAAGGCGGTTGTGCCTTGGCTTTAGGTGTCAGGGCACCAGCAACTATTAGGAATCCTGCTGCTGGCGTCAAGGTCTTTCTCAAACACTTATGTTGTGTCTTATTATGTTTGATCCCTCAAGTTCTCTATCAAGAGCCTTGTAGTCTGAACATATCAAGGTTGTACCCGCAAGAGACATATATGAGGAAGAATGAGAAGAAGGAGAAAGAGGTGGAGAAGAGTTAGAAGGTGGGGGGCTTTTAAGGTCGTTCCCCTCATCAGGCAGCTCTGGGCAGCTTTTTATGTCATCACCAAGGTTGGACGAATGCAGGGGATCTTTTAGGTCTTTCCCTTGCTTAAACTGCTGGGGAGTGCGTTTAACGCGTCACCCTCATTGGACGTATGCTGAGTGGGAGATGGTGTGGGAACTTCATCTTGTGGTGAAGAAGGAAGAAGGATCGTGCTGGGGACGAGGTCCAACAAAGTTGGCAGTGGAGGAAGAGGCTTGAGAAATTCCTGCTCGATTATGGGTTGAGTTGCCTTGTTTCTCTGACAAGCAACCCTTGCTGCCCATCTCTTTCTGGATTTATGAGATGATGTTCGATTCGTCTCGTTGAGGTGGTAAACCGCTCTAGCTTGGCGAACCGCTCCTCACCTTAAAGGCTTGAGTTTGCTTCGAACATGGTGGACTATCCATGGTTGGGAAGTCGAGGGTTCCGCAGAGTTTGCGTCATTAATAGGAAGGTCCTGCTTTGGGAGATCTCCTTGGCCCTATGAAGAAGTGACTTGGGGGTCACTTTCAGGGAGGTTGTAAAATTCTTGACACTTCCGCATCTTGCGAATATATCATTGAAAGTTGTGCATTTTGATAAGTAATGACCTCTTAACTGATGGTACTGCCACTAACGATCATCATTCCCCTTAGTAAGGCGTCAGGGTTGCCTTTCCAGTGTCGGTGTGATTATGCCTTCCTGAAGCATTATAATGAAGAAGGTGTAGAGGATACCTGGCATTTCGTCATCCTCTTGAATAGTTATGGCATGAGAGGCCTCGGCTGCCTCGAAGGCCTTCTTTAAGTCTTCAAGCTTTATCTGACCATTCAGAATCAGGGCCTCAATAGTGTGTAGTAGTCATCCATAGGATGAATGATCCTCTGATTGGTTCTCACTTACAACCATTACATTGACTGTCTCTCTATGGAGGTCAACGTTAGTTTCCACTGAGGGCTTGCAACTTGACAGGTCGTACGCAGTAGGGGGCCAGCATGCCCCGACTGAACTCGACTCCAGTACGCTGATCCCGTTTGGACCGGTTCTCAACGGTCTTGTGACCATGGCTACTGTGTGGCTTGGTCTTCTTCTGCGACAGTCACTACAGCATAGGTCTCACAGAGCTCTTCTTCGGGCTTCATCGTCTGAAGGGGGTAAAAGCGATTCAGGAAAAGAGGGTTGTCAGAATTGGTGCTTTTCACTGCCTTGGTCACCTCCCTAGTCAAAATTTGTAGACCTCTATCACGTTTAGTTTTGAGGTTTTGATAGACCTCGCGCCAAAACTACGATATAGGTCGGGGCAAGTCAGCTCTTCTTACATAACAGGGAGCTGTCTCCATCAGGTGCGGCAATGGATGAGGGCTAGGAATTGGAGTCATCTTGGGCCGGGGAGGATGAAGGACTCGATCTTTCATCAGGTCAATGCCTTGAGTTCCCTTGTGGGCTTCAGAGACATGACAAAAATGACAGGGCTGGTTCCGGATGTTACTCTTAGGGAAAACCTTCGAGTACTAAGGCTGAAGGTGCTTGCTTGTTGAAGAAGGAGCATGCAAGAGTGGGGTTGACTCATGAGGAGGCCTGAGTTGACAGCGAGGCAACGTCTGAGATGGCAACATGTGTACGTCCCTTGAAGAAGGATTACGGGAAACCTACAGGTCCTTCTGGGCTCGTGCAAGTGATCTGGCCTTAGGAGGCCAAGAACTACAAGCACGTGTCTGTAAGAGAACATATATAGGCCTGCCCCTTATAAGGTGCACTTGAGTGTGCAGAGTAGGAAGGTGAGGAGGCCGTCTCTTGTGTACTCAGGTTGGCATAATAATGGCATTGCCCAGAGCAGTGAGAAGCATATGAATAGCGTGTGCAGAACCTAACCTTGGAATGTATGATCTTGGACTCGGTCTTGAGGTAATTGAAGGGTTGCCTTGAGATGTGGCTCGAGTGGGTGACCCATGAGATTTGTGGTATGTGTGAGGGGTGGAGATCGTGGGGTTTCCGCCTCGATGTGTTGAGTCTCAAGGGATAGAGACCAATGGTGCAGAAATGTGGGGGGTAGCTTTATGGCGACCCACATAAGCAATAGAAACTTGCTTGCCTTTTGCAGAAAGGGACTGGGCAGCCTTCCGGTGTATCTCAGGAACATGATCGGCAAGTGACTTGCCAGTGGCTGGGTGCATGCTGTGTAGGGCTACAAGAGTGCTGTCAATGCAGGGCATCTTGGTGGAGTTTCCACCAGAGCTAGAAGATCGAGAGGGAGGGACCTTTAAGTCCCGCCTCGCACTGGTCCAGGTTAGGACCCAGAAGCTAGTCCAGGGGTCTTTGCTCAAAAGGATGGTCGAGAGCAAAGTTGAAGGAACTTGTTCCCTAGGGACGCTCTCGAATACGGGGATAAGAAAATTCCCGATCCGAATGAATGGGTTACAGAACCCACAAGCCATAAATGAAATGTGAAAAGATAACGAAAGCAGATAATAAAAGCAGAAACTAGCCAAACAAAAACCATCTGACTAAGGGGTAGTAAGTCCCCAGTGGAGCCGCCAAGCTAGTTAGTTGCCTCGATCTCGCCCTCCAGATCCTAGATGATAGGGCAGCACACATTTTTGGTTTTGAGGAAGACCCAAGAGGTTTTTGAGATCGCTCTCTCGAGAACCTCGTTTGAGAACGGGGGAAGGTGTTAGCAACCAGTGAGAGAGGAATTTAAAGGTGGGTTTAGGACTTACTCGGGCTAACTCGCATGGGTGCCCTCTTAGATCACGAAGAAAACCTCCCAGTAATAAAACTGGTTCGGAATCACCTCCCTTGACTTGTATTCTACTTATTTTATGTTTTTCTGCAATCACACACATATATGGCAAAGGTTATAAGATAGGTGGGTCAAACCTCACCCTTTTCCTCTTTGATGAACATACACAAGCATGCACATTCAAAAAGAAGAGGAGAAGAAAGACCGAGCAGAGAAGAGTTCGACTGAGCGAGAGGACTAAGCTGGTGAGTAATTGGCCTGACGTGGTAGCGAAACGGGCTCGATAACTAAGACCGATTCACAGGCTCACTACTAGATGTCATTACTAATACCGAGTAGCTAGGCACGATGATCAGTCTGTCGTGCCAACAATGAGGGCCAACCAATCCTGGCACAACAACATTACGGCTAGACGACAAGACTACCATGAGAGGCTAACCTCCATCCCTCTTAGTCGAACAAAAGTGTGGCATTGGAATGGTTATGGGGAAAGAATGAAGTAAGAGAAAAAGGGAACATATAGAAGGAGGGAGAAAAAAGAAGAGAAAAGACGAGAGGATAAAAGAGAGAGAGAGAGAGAAGGAAGATGCAGTCAGTGTTAGGTATTACCAACTGTGTTAGAAGAAGGAAGACAAAAAAAAGCAGTCAGCGCTAGGCTTCTCTAAGGAGAAGAGAGGGGAGAAACAGTCGGTGCTGAACTTCACTGACTGTGATAAAAGAGGGGGGGGGGATCCCGTCGGTGCTAGGTTTTGTCGGCTGATAGAAGAGAAGAGAGAAAACTAGTTGACGTTAGGCTTTGCTGACTTACAAAAGAAAAGAGATAAACCAGTCCGTGCTAGAATTCACCAATTGATAAAAGAGGAGAGAGAAAACCAGTCGGTGCTGGGCTTCACCGACTGATAAAAGAGGAGAGAGAGAAAACCAGTCAGCATTAGGCTTCACTGATTGACAGAAGAGGAGAGAGAGAAGATCAACCGGTGCTAGGCTTCACCGATTGACAAAAGAGAAGAGAGAAAAGACCAACGGGTGCTAGTTTCACTGATTGAAATAGAACGGAAGAGAGAGAAATTCAATCGATGCTAGGCTTTATCGATTGAAATAAAAGAGAAGAGAGAGAAATTCAACCAGAACTAAGCTTCACCAATTGAAAACGAGGGGAAGAGAGAAATTTACCCGGCGTTAAGCTTCGTCGATTGAAACAGAAGGGAAGAGAGAGAAAGTCAACTAGTGTTATGCTTCACCAATTGAATCAAAAGGGAAGACAGAAAAATTCAACCCCTGCTAAGCTTCACTTATTGAAGTAGAAGAGAAGAATGGAGATAAAGACATGAAAGAGGGGAGAGAGAGAGATGACAAGAGGAGAGAGAAAGAGATAAAGATGAGAAGAATAGAGAGAAAGAGATAGAGATGAGAAGAAGAGATCGAGATGAGAAAAAAAGAGAGAGATATATTGATGAGAAGAAAAGAGAGAAAGAGACAGATGAGAAGAAGAGAGAGAAAGAGGGGAGGAGAAAGAAAGAGGGGACAAGAGAGAAAGTTACCTTCTTGAAGGATAATGCTTCTTTAACTTCTCTCTCCTCTCTCTCTCTCTCTCTAAGACGTACTCACAAAATCAAGCAACAATCAGAATTTTATTGATATATCCAAGAAGAATGAATTCGTTTTTTGTAGACTGAGGCATTGCCTATTTATATAGAATTGGGTTAAAAGGTGGGTGTACGCCAAAAAACAACCTAAAATTGAAGATAATTACAATTTAATTGAATTTAAAAAAAATCTAAAAATGGTTGAAAATGACCGTTTTACCCATTCCTAACAATGTGTGAAATTCTAGAACAGTCCCTGTTGCTGCTCGAGAACTTGTGTGATATTCCATGGTTGACCCGGGGGTTTCTAATACCCGTTTGATCGAAAGACTATTTTTTTCTTGTATGTCTAGGTGTGGCGATCATTTTGATACCAACCTCAAGCCATGGATCGTGTTTCGAACCACGATCATGAGACTTGAATTTTGAATGAATCTTTAAAACTTTGGATCGATTGTCTACTCGTTCCTTGATGTTTCTTCGTGATTTCTTCATTGAATCACACTGAGCAAGCCGTCACAATCATGTTGCAACAAACATAGCTCGATTTCGTGTTCGAATGAAGAATTTGTCGTCTCGAGTTTTTGACAAAAATCTTGAGATCTGGTGGTCGAAATTTACCACAGCTTTGATGCCTCGTGTGTGAAATCCAACCGTTCATCGTTGGCGAGATTCGAACTAAAGATAGCCTCGGACCTGACACACATAATGCAATTGGTTTTGTGTCGATCGAGTGTGCGAGCGTCATGATCTGGCTGCTCGAATGAGGCATGCTGCTGGTGAATTTTCTGCAACTTCCTTCATGGATAAGCGACTTTGATTTAGTTTTTCTCTCTACTCGAGTGTCGTTACGGGGCATACCACATATCGAATTATTCTTCTTGATGAGATGAACACGCTCACCGAATTTGGTAACGATCCCACTAGAAGGAGTGAATCATAGGCTTCGAGAGTGACTACTCGTGACTGTAAAAACAATCACCTTTTATTGGTGTTTTCATGCAGTGAGGCCACATGGGAATACTGTGCGGCCTACCT
>NW_006498435.1:2543084-2566911 GCF_000471905.2 Amborella trichopoda
TGCAAGATCTAATGGTGGTAGTTCCACATCTGTTTATCTTACTAAAAGTACGACTCTAGTTATCGGGTCCATTTCAGGGTGCTAGAGACCGTTTTTATTGAAATTGTTTCTTTGTTTTCGCTGCCTTAGACATGTCTGATCGTGATGAAACATGGCAGGTGGTCTTTTAAAGTGCGGATGGAGATCTTGACTAATTATTGAGTCATTCTAAGACTATCAAGAATTTCCACAGCTTCGTAGGCTTTATTGACCTGCTTCCTACCAGGGACCAAGGCATTGAAATCACATTCAAACAATAGTGAAATTCCCAAAAGTCTAAGAAGTTCCTCATAATGGGTCAGAATCTTTCTAAGCACACCAAAAGGCAATCTTTCAAGTTTTGTCTCAATTTGACATGTCTAAGCTAGCGCAAACAAAGAAACTATTTCAAAAAAAATCAGCCTTTAGCACCCTGAAATAGACCCGATAGCTAAAAATATATTCTCGGTGAGTTAAACAACTACGAGACCACAACCATTGGATCCAGGATAAAGTTATGGGTAAAAGACAAAAAAGAGGTAGACCACACGCTATTCCCGTGCGACCTCCCGACACCTATCTCCAAGGCCAACGTGCACAGTCCCGAGCAGAAAATTTAAAGGCCTGTATCTCACTCGTTCTGAGTTGAATCGCTCTTAAAATTAGTAAGTTTGTTCGTCTCATCAAGACGAGTGTTTTGATATGTGGCACGACCCATGATGATATTCTTGCAGGGAGAAAAACTAGAGAGAAGTTGATAATTCATGAAGATGAGTTCAAAAAATTTAGCAGCAGCACCTCTAGCTCTAATGGCCAAATGACGACGCTCGCATACCCGATCGATGCGAAAGTAATTGTATTATGTACGTGATGTTCGAGGCCATCTCTAGTTCATACCCCACGTTTAATGAATGGTTGCATTTCACACACGGAGGCATCGAAGGTGCTATAAATTTCGACAACCGAATTTCCAAATTCCGGCCAAAACCCCAAGTCGACAAAATCTTCGTTCAGAAACGAAATCAAGCTGCGTTTGTTGCCATACGATTATGACAGCATGCTCAATGTGATTTAGCGAAGAAACTAAAGAAAAAAATCAAGAAATAAGCACACTATCGATTCAAAATTTGCAAGATTTGTTCAAATTTCGTGTCGCATGATCGTAGCTTAAAAACACAATCCATGGCTTGAAGTTGGTATCAAATCGATCGTCATAGTGATCCCTACAAGAAAACAATCATCTTTTAAAAAAAAGGGCACTAGATCAACCCTAAATCATTCATGGAAGATCACGCAAGTTCTAGGGCAGCAGCATGGATTGTTTTGAAATTTCACATATTGTTGGGCAGGGGTAAAACAATCCTTTTGCACCCAATTTGAGAAATTCTTTTAATTCAATTAAATTATAATTATCATCAATTTAGGTAGTTTTTTGACATCCACCCATGTTTGGGCCCAATTCTATAAGTACATGTTAAACACAATTGTTAAAGACCTCTTGATTATTCAATACTCATGAATAAAATTTGAGAATTGTCATGTTCAAATTGTGGGCACGTCTTGGGGAGAGAGATAGGAGAGAGAAGAAAAGGTTTGGTACCCTTTGGTGAAGGTAATTTTCTCTCTCCTCATCTTTATGTCTCTCTTTCTCTCTCCTCTCGTCGATCTTTCTTTCTAGTTTGTTCTCTGATCTTCTTTATCCACTTTCCTTCTTTATCTTTATCTTTCCTTTATCTTTCTTCTCTTTGCCATTCTCTCTTTGCTCTCTTTCTCTTTCTTCTCTATTCATGCATGGCAGAGTCTATCGCCTAGCATGATGTCTTCTTACTTCAGAGACACGAACAACGAGCCAGAACTTAATCCGTGTGGCGGACCGGGCCACTGTCAAAGTCTCATTGTCTTCTCTTATTTCATGGACAGTGGAAGCATATCGTCGTCCATGTTCTCTCTCTTCTAAATCGTCTGTCATGGACGGTGGAAGCACATCGCCATCCATGTTTTCTCTCCCTTCTTATTCTCTGTCATAAAAGGAGAAAGCATATCGCGACCCATGTTTTCTCTTTCCAATTAATCTTATGTCATGGACAACAGAAGCACATCATCGCCCAAGTTTTGCCTCTCCTCCCATTCTTCTGTCATGGACGGTGGAAGCACATCGCCACCAATGCCTTCTCTCTCTTCTCTCATTGTTCTGTCATAGATGGCAGAAGCTCATCGTCGTCTATGTTTTCTCTCTCTTCTCTCATTCTTCTGCCATTGATGGTAGAAGCACATCGCCGCCCATGTCTTCCCTCACTTCTCTCATTCATCTATCATGGCCGGTAGAATCTCATCACCGTCCATGCCTTTTCTCTCTTCTCTCAGTCTTTTGTCACGGACTGTGGAGGCTCATTACTGCCCATGTCTTCTCTCTCTTCTTACCCTTCTGTCATGGACGACGGAAGCACATCACCGTCCATGTTCTTTCCTACCTTTTCTCTCATCGTCGCCCATGCTCCCTTGCTCTCTTCTGTCTCTTTCTTCTTCATTATCTTCCTTCTCTCTTTCCTCTTTCTCTTTTTCCTTTCTTCCACATTGCTCATCTCGTCTTCTTCTCACATGCATGATATCAGTAGTACTGTGCATGTTTCTCTTTCTCTCTCTTATTTCTTCTCTCTTTCTCATTTGACCAAGAGAACTGAGATAAACATTGTCATGATAGTCTTGTCGTCTAGCAGTATTGTTGCTGAGTCGGTCTTAGGTACTGTGCCCGCCTTAGTGCCACGATAGACTAGCCATTGTGCCAGGCTGCCCCATGATCGTTCTGGCGTCTAGTAGTATTTATGTTGTGCTGGTCTAATTACTGTGCCTGTCTTGCTACCACGCTGGGAAATAAATTGTTGATCTAGCTGCTATGTTAGTCTCGCCATCTAGTCAAAATTCCTCTGATTGACCTCTTTCTTCTTCTATTTTCTTACCCTCTTACTCTTTTCTTCTTTTAGATGTGCACGTCTGTGTACATTTGCTAAAGAACTAGGTGGGGTCTGTTTCGGTCCACTTGTTTTGTAAAATTAACCTTGTGTGTGTGATTGTAGAAATAGGAGAATACATGCGAAGGGAGGTGATTCGAACCCAGTTCTACGACTGTGGGCCTTTCTTCGTGATCTAAGAGAGCGCCCATGCAAGCCAACCCGAGTAAGTCCCGAACTCACCTTAAATTCCTCTCTCATCAGTTGGTTTACCTGTCCTTGCTCCTGTGCAAGGTTCCCAAGATAGTGATCTCAAAGTTCCAGGTTCCCCGAAAACCGGAGACACGTGCCACCCAATCATCTATCTAGAGGGCGAGATCGAGGCACTTAACCAGTTTGACAACTCCACTTGGGACTTACTACCCCTTCATCAAGTCGTTCTTGTTTGGCTAATTTTTCCTTTGTCTTTTTGTTTTGACACACCACATGGTTGCTGGGTTTCTTAACCCATTTTTTCGAATCGGGGATTTTCTGATCCTTGCATTTGCAAGCGTTCCCTGGGAAAAAGATCCTCAAACTTCATTCCCAACCTTCCTTTCGAGCAAAGACCCAAAGTCTAGCTCCCAAGTCTTAACCTGGATAGGCGTGAGGAGGGACTTAAAGGTCCTTAACTCCCCTTCTCCTTGCCCTAGTGAAACTTCCACCAAGGTGCCCTGCATCGGTAGCACATCTGCTGCCACTCACAACATGCACCCTGTCCTCGGCAAGTCACTTAGCAGTCGTATTGACCGAGTACACCGGAAGGTTGGCCAGTCCCTTGCTGCAAAAGGCAAGCAAGTTGTTGTTACTTCAATGGGTCACCGCAAGGCTACCCCCACACTCTTGCACCACCACAAGTCTCTACCCTTAGAGGCTCGACACATCGAGGTGGAGACTTTGGGGCCTCCACGTCTCGCACACACCAAAAGGCTCGTGGGTCAGCCACTAGAACCACACCTCGGGGTAACTTTTATGTTACCTCGTGTCAACATCCAGGATCAGGCCTCCCAAGGTCAGGTCCTGCACATGTTGTGGAGTTGCATCCCACCACTCGAGCCTGAGCTGACCCCAAGTCACCTGTCATCCTTCTTCAAGGGATGCACACACACGTCACCATCACAGATAGCCCCTCCCTCCTAACTCAAGCATCCTTATGAGTCAACCCTTCTCCTACCTGCTCCTTCTTCTTTGAGCAAGCACCTCCAACCATGGTCCTCAAAGACCTTCCTCAAGAGGACCATCTTGAACCAGCCCAGTCATCTCGATCATGTCTCTAGAGTCCAAAAGAGGACTTGAGGCAAAGATCTGATAGGAGATCAAGTCCTCCATCCTCCCCAGCCCAAGATGACCCCAATTCCTAGCCCAAACATGTTGCTTCACGTAATGGAAACATCTCTTTCTTGCGCAAGAAGAGCGGACCAGCAACAGTCTCGATCGCAGTTCTAGCATGAGGTCCATCAAAACCTCAAAGCCAAACATGATAGGGGCCTGCAAATTCTGACTAGGGAAGCACCCAAGATGGTCGGGGCGATTAACTCTGATGAACCTCTTCATCTAAACCCCTTCTACCCTCTTTAGATGATAAAGCCTGAAGAAGAAGTCCATTAACCCTACACTGTGGTTAGTGTTGAAGAAGATGACCCAACCACTCAACAGCCATGGTCCCAAGACCATCGAGAACTTGTCTTCACATGATCGACATACAAGACTCGAGTCTAATCGGGGCATGCTGATCCCTTGCTGACCGATCTGCCACATGAAACTTGTCAAGCTCGGAAGCCCTCAACCACAACTAAGGCCGACTTCCCTGGAGAAACAGTTAGCGTAATGGTTGTAACGGAGTGTGGCGACTCACAAAGAGCGCATGAACAAGTTCGAAGACATGGTGTGCTCAATGAAGGAGAAGATTGATCGCATTGATGCCGCAAGACAATCGGCTAACCATGAGGTCAATTCGCATCACTTTGATGATGCACCTCCAAGGCAGCCACTTCCCTCTGCCTCACAAGACAATTATGTCCCTCACCCTGTCTCACAGGCAGACATCGATGCTATGGTTACCCATAGGTTAAAGAGCAGGCAAATCCTGAGAATACAAAGTGCAACGCCTTATCAAAATCCGTACCATTCATACATTGACCAGGTTTCATTTCACTCAGATTACAAGAAACGGAAGTTTCCCTTGTTCAATGAAGCCACCTCCCCGAACAAACATATCGCCCAGTTCCAAGAAGCATGTCGAGAGACGGCTGCTGATGGTAGACTCTTTCTCCGTCAGTTTGTTGAAATCCTTGATGGCCTAGCTTTCTAGTGGTATGCTCGGCTTCCCCCAAACTCAGTACATACTTGGGCCAAAATGGAGAAACTATTCCACCAATGTTTCTATGAGGTCGAGAGAGAGGTTCAAACCATCGAGCTTCCCACCTTAACCTAAGATCCTGATGAGCCTATTGATCAATTCATATCAAGGTGGACAAATTTGGCCGCTTGCCATCGCAATCCCATGCCTGAGAAGGATGCAGTTCAAACTTGTGTGCAAAACATGCGACCTGAGATTGCTCGACATGTTGAGGCCTCCAATCCAACTTCCATGTCTGAGCTGATCTCCAAGTCAGTCTGCATAGAAAGTCTATCACGCCACCATGGCGGGTCACGATAATAGTCTGCAAGCTCAAGAAACAATTGGAGCAATGGTAGCTCTCAAACTAATACTCGAGGCAACCAACCAAAAGGAGTGATCAGCGCGGCCGTCACTGTAAGCGATCCAAAGAAGGCTCCCTCCCAAACTTTGGATCTCTCCAAAGGGGTAAACACAGTGAAACGCCTCAAACAGGTAAGCAACAACAGTCATACAACCGTGTACCCCCACCTGCTAACGTTAACTGGGATGATTATTGGATCAAGCATAGGAATAAAGTCTACCCCTTTGAGAAGAAATGGGTCTCTGCACTACTCTGATTATTGCTGGAACAGAACATGATCGAGCCCTCAGAGACCAAGTTCTCGGATCAAGTTGAACTCGATACCCATGCAAATTACTATTCTTACCATCGAAAGATCAACCACCCCACAGAGGACTGCTACATGTTGAAAGACAATATCGAGGCCCTGATTCAGAAGGGCCAGATAAAGCTTGAAGAGCTAAAGAAGGTATTCGGGATGGTACAAGCCTCCCACGTAATAACAGCTCAAGTGGAAGATGAAGCGCATGACCTCCTTCATGCCCTGTTTGTTATGTTGCTTAAAGAAGGCGTCATCACACCAAAACCGGCAAGGCAGCCTCAACACCTCGCTCAAGGAACTGAGAACCATTCATGCCCGGACCATCACATATGAGGCCACGACCTGAGCGAATGTTCTAGTTTCCATGATATAATTGCAAAGAAAATACAGGGATGCCAAGAGTCCTACAATGTTTCAAAAAGTTATTCCCAAACCACTGCTCCACCAGTACGAGGGGACCTCCTTACACAAGTCCTGGGTGAAGAGGACTCAGATCCTGGTGAACCCTCAACTTCTCAACCATGGATAGTTCATCATGAGCGAAGCAGACACAAGCCCTTAAGGCGAGAAGCGGTTCATCAAGCTAGGGCAGTTCATTAACCTAGCGAGACGGATCAACTGCTGCCCATGAAAACCAGAAAGAGACGAGCACCAAGGGCTGCTCTCCGAAGAAAGAAGACTGCTCAACTGCCAATTGAGCAGGAATTTCTGCTCTCCGAAGAAAGAAGACTGCTCAACTGCCAATTGAGCAGAAATTTCTCAGGCCTCTTCCCCCATTTCCAACCTTGCAAGACTTCATCCCCGGCATGATCTTCCTCACTTCCTTTCCCCATCAAGAGGATGTACCCGAGCCATCTTCTACTCGGAGTACGTTCAATGAGGATGACGAAGTTAAAAGCACTCCCTAATCGTCTAAGCAGGGGAAAGGCATAAAAGACTCCCTACACACTTCCAACTTTAGTGATGACATAAAAGCTGCCCAAATCGATCTGATGAGGGG
This sequence comes from Amborella trichopoda, assembly GCF_000471905.2. The sequence continues at coordinate 2,550,093 of NW_006498435.1, forward strand.
AACGACCTTAAAAGTCCCTCACTTACTTACCTTCTCCTTCTTCTTCTTCTGCTTCTCATCCTTCCTCTTCTATGTCCTGCAGGTACAACCTTGAAATATCCAGACTTCGAGGCCCTTAACAAAGAACTTAAAGGAACCAATATATGCAGGACGCAACAAAGGTGGCTAAAAAAAATGCTAGCTCAAGCAGCTGGATTCTTAACAGTTGTTGATGCCTTGGTGGCTTGAGCCAAAGCAGAGTTATCTTCTACAAAGAAGAACAAGAGGTCAAAATCAAAGAAATCTCAATGGTAGCCTGAGCCTGACTTTGAGCAGAGACTGAGAGAATCAAGGGCGCAGAGCTTTTATTCTCAAGAAGCTTGCCACATGGTATAAGTCTATGAAGAATCAGCCAACGTGGGACAAACACTACTGACACCTGTGTAAAGACCGTGTGATTCATACGAGGGCTTTTCTTGTCCCACAATCGCCGAATCTCAACTCCCCTGTAACCCTCAAATTAAACTCCCACAACTAGATACGGTGTTAATATTCGAAGCTGATCCTTTTGTGCCACAATTCGAGAAAGATGGAGTAATCATGATCTACCTTAGAGCTCTATTAGAGGCGGAGATGTCAGGATCATGGGTCGCTGCACTTGAGGTTAATGAGAGGACCTCTGAGGTCAATGATGAAGAGTTGCTAGAAGCCCCAGAAGAATGGGAAGAAGCCGGACAAGCCACAACTGACGAGCACAAGGAGATAAATCTAGGAGATGAGGCCGACCCCAGACCCACTTTCATCATAGCAAATATGTCGTCAGAAGAGAAGGAGACCTTTACTGTCTTCTTGCAAACAATCAGAGGTGTCTTTGCCTGAAATTACCATGAGATGCCTGGTTTAGATCCTCAAGCAGTGGTTCACCATCTCGGCATCGATACGTCTATCAAACTTGTCAAGCAGAAATCAAGGAGGTTTAGGCCTGACCTCGAAATACAGATAGATGTTGAGGTGACCAAACTCATACAAGCAGGCTTTATTCACGAAGTCAAGTACCCAAAGTGGCTGGAAAATGTTATTCCAGTCAAGACGAAGAACAACCAAACCAAGGTTTACAGTGACTTCCGCGACCTGAATACCTCCTGTCCCAAGGATGACTTCTCGTTCACATTCATAGAGATGCTCATTGGTTGTTCGGCTCATTGCCAGATATTTTCCTTCATGGATGGATACTCCGGGTATAATCTGATACGGATGGTGCCTGAAGATGAGGAAGCCACCACATTCTTGACTCCAAAAAGGGTCTTCTACTACACAATGATGCCTTTTGGATTGAAGAATGCTAGTGCAAAAAATCAGAGGGCGATGACAACCATCTTCAAAGATGTGATGCACAAAGAGGTGGAGTGTTACGTAGATGACTTGGTGGTAAAATCCGAAGTGAAAGACGCTCACATGAGGGACCCTGAAAAGGTGTTCGAGTGGTTACCCCTTCATCAGCTTAAAATGAAACCGCTGAAATGCGCTTTTTACGTGCATTTAGAAAAGTTCTTGGGGTTCATTGTTAGACGACGAGGGCTGGAAGATCAAGGAAATCTAAGAAATGCCATCACCAACTACACTATGAGAGTTGTGCTCTCTTCAAAGGCAGCTGGCGTATATCCACAGGTTCATCTCAAACCTCTCAGGTGGCTGTAAACCTTTTATGCACCTGTTAAAGAAAAATACCATGTTCATCTAGGATGAAGCATGTCAGGCAGCCCTCGATGACATCAAGTATTATTTGCTCAACCCTCCAGTGCTCTCTACACCTGTACTGGGATAGCCTCTCATCCTGTACGTGACCTCTCTAGATGAATTACTCGGGGCGTTGTTGAAGAAGCATAATGATGAAGGGAAAGAAACCACATTATACTATCTCAGTCGCAGGATGCAAGGGGCCGAGAAGAATTATCCCCCTATAGAGAAGATGTGCTTGGCCCTAATCTTCGCGGTTCAAAAGTTTTGCCACTACTTGCTTGGTCATGAAGTAAAACTTATATCGAAGGCAGATCCCGTAAAGTTTCTCATGACACGCCCATGCGTTTCAAGATGCCTTGCTGAGTGGGAATTATTGCTGATGGAATTTGACATCACATATGTCCCACAAAAGGCAATCAAGGGCCAAGCCTTAGCTGATTTCCTCACAGCACACCTCGTACTGACGGAGTTATCTTTATCAAGTGACCTTCCTGATAAAGAAGTATTATGTGCAGAACTTGCTTATGCATGGGAGATGTATTTCGATTGAGCCTTCCAATCTCATGCGCAGTAGTATGTGCTGTTGTGCATGACAGAAACTGAGAAGGCACAAAAATCATGCCTGACAGTGCTCACTATTGTGCACAACAGTTAGAGAGAAAGAAGAAAAAATCACGCTCGTCAGTATGCGCTGCCGCACGCAACAAATAGAGGGAGAAGTGAACATCACGCTCGATAGTATGCACTACCGCACGCAACAGACAAAGGGAGAAGTGAACATCATGCTCGGCAGTATGCACTGCCACGCGTAACCGACAGAGGGAGAAGTGAACATCACACTCGATAGTATGCACTGTTGCAGGCAATGAACTGACAGATTGAAAAAGAAAAGAGACGTCGCGCTTGGCAATACGCACTGCCACACGTAATAGACAATAGAGAGGTTGTCACGCTTGGCATTTACACTGTCATGCACAACAAATAGAGGGAAGAGAACGTCACGCTTGGAAGTATGCACTGCCGCGCATGACAGACTGAGAGAGAGAGAAGAAGATCATGCTCAGCATTTGCAATGTTGTTCATAATGAACAGGGGAAGATGAGATCGTTGCACTCAATAGTATGCACTGTTGCATGCAATAGACTAAGAGGAACATGAGATGAGAAATAAATAGCGAGAAAAAGAAAGAGAAGAGAAAGGAAAAGAAAGAAGAAAGAGGGAAAAGGAAAGAAGAAAGAGAGAGAAAGAAGAGAGAGAAGGAAGAGAGAGAAAGAAGAGAGAAGGAATAGAGAGAAAGAAGAGAGAGGGAATAGAGAGAAAGAAGAGAGAGAAAGAAGAGAGGAGGAGAGAAGGAAGAGAGAAAGAAGAGAGAGAAAGAAGAGATGAAAAGAAGAAAGGGAAATGAGAGAAAGAAAGAAGAGAGACAGTTTACCTTATGCCTAGGGTTACTACCAAAAGTCTTCTCTCTCCTCTCTCTCTCTCTAAGATGTGACAAAAATCTTAAACAAAAAGTAGAATTTTTATTGATGAAACTTGGGTCCTTTTCCATGAGGTTCATGCTTGTTTATATAAAAGTGGGGCCCAAACATGGATGTAACTCAAAAGTTGACCTAACTGTCAAAAATTAGGCATTAACATAATTAATGAAAATCTAAGAAAATGGGGTAAAATTGTCATTTTGCCCCTGCACCAAGAATCCTAAAATTTCCCATTGAGTCCTTATTGTGGCCAAGAACTCTTGCGATCTTCCGTGGTTGGCTCGATCTCCGTTCGACCAAAAGATGATTTTCTTCTTGATCAGCTCAGGAAGATTCGTTTTAATCCCACTTTCGAACCGTGATCATGACGTACGAAAATCACGAGAAACGTGTGATCTTTATTTAAAGACTACACCCATTTCTCCATGTTTTTCGATGATTTCTTTACTGAATATCGATGAGAAAGTCGTGATGAGCGTTTGGCAATAAACGTGCCTTGATTAAGTTCCCGAACGACCATTTTCCATTTTTTATCTTTTGGCCGAAATTTGATTTTTGGAGGCTGGAAAGTGCAGCAAATTTGTACTCATCATACATCAAATCTGATCGTCCATCACATACGAGGTTCATCTTTGATGAAGCCTCCAACTTACTGCCCGTAATGGGTCCGATTTCAAGTCGATCCGACCTGCGAGTGTCATGATGTGGTCACTTGATCGAGGTGTGCTCTGGCTGAAAATCCTACAACCTTGCCTTGAATCGCGATCTTCTCTTATGTTTTTCTTCTGACTAAGGCAATGACATGGGTCGTGCCATATATCAAAATGCTCGGGTCAACGAGACGAACATGCTCATAAAATTTGATCTTGATCCAGCTTGGGATGAGAGAGATACAACCTCAAAAAGTTGGGCCCAAAACCCATGAAAACAAATTTTATTAATGGAAACTGGTTCATGAGGGTGCACGGTAATAGCATGTGACCTACTCATTTCGGGTATTTTGGTCATAACTTGGATCAGGAAAGTCTGATCAAGCTGAAACTTGGTCCAGAGGGGTTTTTGGACTTTCTGGATCTAATGGCAGTGATCCCACAGTCGTTTGATGTTCTGGTGATAGGGCTATAGTTATAAGGTCCATTTCAAGGCAAAAGAGGTTAATTTTCTTGAAACTATTTATCCATCTGCACTACTTTAAACTCATCAGATTGTGACAAAACTTGACAGGTGTGTTTTAGGATACCTTTATTATTATTCTTGAACCTTCTTGGGCCATTCTGAGACTATTAAAAATTTCATTTTTGGATCAGGGCTTATTATCCTACGACTTCCATTGTCCATAGGCACTTTGGTACCTGCGGATGTAGGTCACAAATTGCTTTTCTCTTTATTCGTAATGGGGATAAAAGTTTTAAAAAATACAATTAAATAGACCCCTGACCCTGGAGTGGAGTCACGGGTTCAAGAGGTGGGTCCTGTGACAATCGAGCCTTTGCATGAGTCGACTCCGGCTCAATCTTTCCCAAGAAGGATGAGTTTGGACCCATGCCCCCGAGAGAACGCTCCTTCAGAATTAGGAGAGCCAATCAAAGCTACAAGTGAGGATGTTGATGAAGGCCCCATTACCGTCCAGGGAGATGGGCATGAGACTAATGAAGGACCCGAGCAACTTGAGGCAGCTGCCCTGGATAATGTGGGTGATGAAGACCCAAGTGTCATTGGAGGAGAAGAGCGCATCCTCAGTGAGAAACCTACAAGGGTAACAGATGGCGTGGGCGATGAAGGCTTGAGTACTTCTATGGGAGGAGGGCTTAATGTCAACGAGGTGCCGGAGCGACATGAGGAAGTTACTCCTAAGGTGACAGAGGTCATAGGAAATGAAGGCCTGAGCACTGATGAGAGAGAGGGACACGGACTTAGCGACCACTCAGGGGTAGTTTTTCTAAGCAGAATGACTGAGGATGCATGGGATAAGAGCCTAGACACCATCCGAGGGGAGGCTGCTGAAGAATCTAGTGGTGCAGGTTTCGAGCTTGCTCCTCTAGAGGTGGCTATAGACATGGCCAATGTCTCCTCAGGGGTTACTCCAGTCACGATCGCTTCAACGGTGACTCCCTCAGCTGAGGTAGCCCTGTTTCCTAATTCATCCCTTGTTGTGGCTTGAAGTAGTGATGATTCGAGTGTGGCTGTGGATATGTTGCGCTTGGGAGTCCAGCATTTAAAGGGGCGATCTCTCTCGAAGCTTGTCCCAGAAATTGCAAAACTCTGGAAGTATGCCCTTGTATGGCGTATTGTTGAGGGCAACTTGGAAGTTCCACCTTATGAACAAAATAGAGGTTTGGATGATAAGGGGGTTGCAGCAGGAGGCAGAAACAAATGAACTGGTTTCTTTAGAGGCGTCACTGGCACACAATCATGAGAAGGTGGACTCCTATGTATAAAGGACAGCTGTTGTGGCCACCTAGCAATCTGATCTCAAGCTGGAAGCCAAGGCTCATTTTGAAAGGATAAAGGCTGTAAAGGATGGGATGCGGAGACAAAAGAGCAAGTTCGACAAACTCGAGAGGGAGATGATACAGGGGAAAGCCCCTGGATGCAGCTCTAGCTGAAGAACTGTCGAAACTTGTCCATACCATTGAGTCAGAAACTTCCTCCGTGGCACAAGAAGCTCAGAGGTGACTGAATTGAAGGGGTGCACTCAAGGGACAATGGTGGTACCCGAAGAACCAAGGGCGAATATTGATGACATCATCGCCCGCTTCTAGGAGCAGCTTTGCTCCTTTTTCCTCCTTCTTATTTCATTCTTTGATTGTATAAGGTGTTTGTACATAGAGTTTGCCTATACATTAATGAAACGCCACCTTTGTGTTCTACTCTATTGTTCATGCCTTGTGTCTCTAGTATGACAATACAAAGCTCTCCTTCTTGACTTAAACACCCTTTCAGGTTTTCGTTTAAGTCCTTGGGGTGTGCATCATTTCTGGTTTTCACATGACCCCAAAGGATTTTTTTTTTGTGGCAATTTTGCTCGTGGTTTTTACTCCATATCTGTCATTTATTTGAGGACTTTTGCTCATGATAGCTGATGATGCTACCATGCCCTATCATTTTTTCTTTGTTTTCTTTTCATTTTTTTTCCTTTGACGCTTTCGCCAATGGTCTCGTTTCGGGTTTTCAACACGTCTGTTTTTTTTTTTTGCATTTTTTCCCACGACACCTTTACATGTTTTCATCGTGTCTGTCATTTTCAAAGAGAGAGATGAGAAGAGGAAGAGTACTCGAGCCCTTCTTTTGTAGTGTGTCGCGCTCCTTTGATGACTTTAAATGCAGAGACGGTTCCCTTTTCACCTCAGTGTCCTTAATTAGTCAAGAGCTCATAGTTCATCGTCTTCATGATGCGATGAGCCTGCTGATTATAGATATTCAAATCAGGGGAGGTTTTTGCTTATGGACAGGATGGACTCTTTGAAACATCATGTTCTTCATAGCTCCCAAACACAAATCCCTACAAGGGTTTTGAAACAACATGCTTTGGAGGTGCTTCTTCGATTTTGGCCTTCCCTTTTTGTAAGGCTTCCTATTGGTTCTGAAGACCTTGCCTTTCCTTCTTTAGCTCGGCAAGAGTAGCCTGGCTTTGATGGTGAGATGAGGAGTCTTGATTTAGCTTCTCTTCTACCAAGGACTCGGGGATGCTTAGGACTTTTAAGGCGTCGTGGACCTTGGCTAGTCCTTGTGCTAGATAAGGAACATCTTATTCTCTTAGGAAGGTCGGGATTCTAAGGACCTTGTGTTCTTGCGGCAGTGATGCTTCTTCTTCAAGGAGTGAAACAGGGTTCTGCAAGACCTTTTGCTGGTTTGACGTGTAAGTGACCCTTGGACCAAAGAAAGAAAAAGGGGTGAGATAGAGAAAATGACAAAGAAAAGAAAAGAAAGAAGAGTTTGAAGGCTAGTATGTCTTTCAACTAATCCTCCAGAGAAAAGTGGAATGGAGGTTGGTTTGGATCTCACCCAACTCTTCAGAGGCAAAGAATGGAAATTTTTGTAGAGATAAGAAGAAGAGAAAGAATGGGAGAAGTGACAAAGATCAGCTTAGCTCTCACTGAACCTTCCAAAGAGGGAGGGGAAGAGAAGAAAGAGAATACAGATGTTTTACAAGATGGCTAGACTGGTGTAATGGAAAGACTAGCCCGACAACTTGTCTGACGTGACAGCTAGACGGGTACGATAACTTGACCGGCAAAATGGCTCTACTACTCGACGACAAGACTGACGCAATGACTAATCCGGCACTGTGGCTGGTCTTGTACAGTAGCTAGACGGGCACGTTAGCTAGACAGGCACAACGGATAAACTACTAGACGACAAGACTGGCGCGGCAACTGTCCTGACGCAGTGACTAGTCTGGCGTGGCAGCAAGACCGAGACGGTAACTAGACCGGCACAGCGGCCAAACTGCTCGACGTCAAGACTGGCACGGCAGCACAAGGCTCAGCCAGCCTCTGGCCAAACAAGCAAAAGGAGAAAGAAGAGAAAGGAGATCATGCTCACTAGTGTGTGATGCCGTGCAAGGCAGAAAGTGGGAAGGAAGAAAGGTCGCGCTCGGCAGTGTTTACCATCATGCACGATAGAGAGAAGAGAGAAAGAGGTGAGAGAGGAGGGAGAACGTGACGCTCGACAATGTGCACTGCCGTGCGCAACAGACAGAGAGAGGGAAGAGAATATCCCGCTTGGTAGTAAGCACTGTCGTACGCAACAGATAAAGAGAGAAGAGAACATCACGCTCGGCCGTGTGCACTGCCGTGCACAACAAACAGAGAGAGAAAAGCAGGTCATGCTCAGCAGTATGCACTATTGTGCGCAACAAACAGAAAGAGAAGAGAATGTCACGCTCAACAGTGTGCACAACTGTGTGCGACAAACAAAGAGAGAAGAGAAAGTCACGCTAGGCATTTGCACTGTCGTATGCAATAAACAGAGAGAGAAGAGAACATCACGCTTGACAGTATGCACTGCAGCATGCAACGGACTGAGAGAAACATGAGACGAGAAAGAAGTAGAGAGAAAAGAAAGAGAGGAGAAAGAAAAGGAAAGAAGAAAGAGAAAAACGAAAGAAGAGAAAAGAAGAGAGAGAAGAGAGAAAGAAAAGAGAAAAAGAGAGAAAGAAGAGAGAGAAGAGAGAAAGAAAAGAAAAGAATAGAGTAAAAAGAAAGAAAGAAGAAAGAGAAAGAAGAAAGAGAAAGAAGAGAGGGAAAGAAGAGAGGAGAGAGAAAGTTACCTTGTGCCTAAGGGTACCACCTAAAGTCTTCTCTCTCCTCTCTCTCTCTTTCTCCAAGACGTGACCCAAAACTCAAACGGAGAAATATATTTTTTATTGCTAAAAGGCAGGTCCATTACATGAGCCGTTTGCTTGTTTATATAGAAGTGGAGCACAAACATGGGTGTACAATAAAAAATTGACCTAATTGCTAAAAATTAATAATGAAGTGAGTTAAAGAAATTCTAAGAAAATGGGGCAAACAGATGATTTTGCCCCTACAACAACAATCAACCAAATTCCAATTGAGTGCCTGTTGTGCCCAAGAACTCTTACGATCTCCTAAGTCGGTTCGAAGTCTTTCCAGTCTCCCTTCGACTGAAAGATGATTCTTTTCTTGATCGTCTAGAGAAGACGGTCATTCCGATACCACTTTCGAGCCACGGATTGAGTCTTTGGGCCACGATCATGAAGTGCGAAGACTACGAGAAACGTGAGATCTTTGTTTCAAGACTATACATGTTTTTTGGTGTTCTTCAGTGATTTCTTCACTGAATATCAACAAGCAAGTCATCATGAGCATTTGTCGATGAACGTGGCTTGATTTAGTACCCAAACGACCATTATCCATTTTTTATCTTTTGGCCGAAGTTTGGTTTTCAATGGTCAGAAAGTGCATCAACTTTGTACTCACCGTGCGTCGAATCTAACTGTCCATCACATGCGAGGTTAGGCTCAAATCAAGCCTCGAACCTTGTGCTCGTAATGGATCAGTTTTGGGTCGATCCGATTTGCGAGCGCCGTGATGTGGCCACTCGATCGAGATGCGCTCCTACTGGAAAGCCTGCAACCTTGCCTTAAATCGCGATCTTTTCTCATGTTTTTCTCATGGCTAGGGCCACATCATGGGTTGTGCCACATATCGAAATGCTCAGGTTTGGTGAACGCGCTTGTAAAATATGAGATTGACCTGGCTTGAGATGAGAGCGATATGGCCTTTTAAATTTGAGCTCGAAATCCATGAACACAGTTTCCATTAATTGAAACTAGTTCACTGAGGGTGCACGGTAATAGCGTGTGACCTACTCATTTTGAATAATTTGACCATAACTTGGTTTAAGAACATCTGATCGAGCCAAAACTTGGTCCCCAGGGGTTTTTGGACATTCCAGATCCATTAGCAGTAGTCCTACAATCATTTGACACTTTGGTGATAGGTCGGTAGTTATAAGGTCCAATTAAAGGCGATAGAGGCTGAGTTTCCCAAAACTATTTCTGTGTTTGCACTGCCTTAAACTCGTTGGATTGCGACAAAACTCGATAAGTATTTTTAAGAGAAATTTATCAACATTATTGAACCTTTGGGGGCCATTCTGAGACTGTTGAAAATTTCGCTTATGGATTGGGGCTTATTACCCTACGGCTTCCAACGAGGATACAAGTGCTAAAAAATACCCTTAAACAACCACTTCTCTAAATGTACTAAGGCTATCCCTCTCAGGCATGTCCCCAGGATAATGGTAACTAACTTCGTCTAGCACCACATTATCTATCGATTCTGTGTCCCCGATCGGATTTACATCATATAATGGTCTGCAGTTTCGGAACTAGTGTATCGATCTCTTGGTCAACCGATTTGGCTTTGAGTGGAAGTACTCCACTATGTACAACCCTTGAGCCAATGGTCTTATCGAAGCCTTCAACAAACCCTCTATGACATCTTGCGGAAATCAGTCTAAAAAACAAAGAAGAATTGGCATGAGAAGCCTCTCGAAGTCCTATGGGCCTACCGCACCACCGCATGGAATTCTACCAACTCCACTCCTTACTCCCTGGTTTATTGGAGTGAAGTTGTCCTACCCCCCGACGTTCAACTCTGTTCACTTCGCATCGCCATATATCATGGAATAACCAAAGACAAGCAGATCAATCATCCCTATCAAGAGTTGGACGTGCTTGACGAGAAGAGGTTTGAAGCCCAACAAAGCCTAGAAATCTATCGGGGCAGGATGAGACGAGCTTCGAGAAGACAGTCAAAATACACTCATTTACTTGTGGTGAATTGGTCTTAGATGTGTGAAGACCCATCATCATGTAGGGGCGACAAAGGACAAGTGTCAACTAAAGTGGGAGGGGTCATTTGTGGTTAAGAAACCTTCCTGAATGGAGCCTATGTACTAGCTTGTCTTGATGGAGAGGAAGCCATGCCTCCCATCAATGGTCACTACTTGAAGATATATTACTCATGACTTATGGTCCCGGAGACACGACCTTAAACATACCCTCAGGTCTTAGTGTACGACAAGAAAACACACTACACTATGGTCTCTGAGCCACGACCTTAAACATGCCCTTAAATCTTAGTGAATGACCTTAAAACACACTACGTTTTGGAGGAACAACCTTAAAAATGCCCTCAGGTCTTAGTGTGTGACCCTAAAGCACATTACCGTTACGGTCCCAGCGGCATGAACTTAAAGATGCTTGTCGTGGGTAAGAAATTCAAAATAAAAGAAAAGAAAAGATAGCCATAGTGAAAACCCGCAAGGGCACTTCAGGCAAAAGTGTCAAAATAAAAGCAGTGTGGTGAAAACCCTTCGGGTCACTCACTCTCAAATGACGCACGTGATGATCCTATCCTATAGGTCATCACGGGTAAAAATGTCATAATCTTATGTCACTGTAGCATGACGTTAAAACTACACAACAAAAAGTCCATTTGCATGACTATAAACTGCTTCTCATTCCTAAATACCCCCATGGGTTTGCTGCATGACATCTTGCCATATATAGCCCCTATCATCTAGCCTCTTCATAACACCCCCGGTGAAGGAGTACCATTGCTCCAACATCCCCAGTGGAAGAGTACCATCGCTTCAAATTCAACACCACAAGGTGGTCTCTCCAATTGAGGCGTACCATTATTTCGACTGTGTGACTTCAAAACATGCAATCACCTCTCCATAAATCCATATCATCACTCCAAACTCAACATCGTAAAGTGCTCTCCTATATTGAGGCATACCACAATCTTGACTGTGACTCTAAACCATGCTACCACTTCTTCAAAATACCCCCAATCGAGGCATACCATAGTCTCAATTGTGTGACTTTGAACGATGTCATCGCTTATGCATAAGAAATAATGCAATATTCCTAACTGTGGCGTACCACAGTCTCAATTGTGTGACTTTTTATGACTACAACAGATAGGGCGCTTCCACCACCCCTCTTATCCATTTCACGCATTACTTCACCCATGAGCATTTGCTCCTCACCAAATGCATCATCTCCCAAGACTCTTCTGGTTTCCATTTCCCCAGTTGGATCACACCAATCATGGCTCTCATAAGCCTCCATCATACATGTTCCAAGGAAAATCATGGGATCGTTACCCCAGTCCCAAACAGTGTGGTGCCTCAATGTCACATGTGGCCAATTTTCCCATCATTCTTCTCCTTGTTGTGAAACCTCAATCATATCATTGTCTACTCATCTCCCCTCAACCACTCATGGTGTAGGGCAAACCATGGGACTATCACCTCACTCCCGAACCATGTGATCCTCTAGCATCAGACGTGACCTGATTCCCCAACTGTCAAACAAACTCCCTCATGGAATTCCCAAAACTACATGGCTCCCCCATGGAGTCTTGTCACAAGCAACCAAATCGCAAACACCCCTAAAGGGCCACATACTTCACAAAACCTGTAGTTGTCGCCTGGACCCTGAACCTTAGCATCCCATGATCCCACTTTTTGTCATGTGTGCTCCTACCTCTTTATGTCCAACATAGGTGAGGACTTGAAAAGCACCCTTATTCAGTCTAAAATGGGTGATGACCTTAAAATTTCCCCTAACACGTCCGACAAGGGTAAGGACTTTAAAATCACCCTCAGGTCGTCCAACAACAATTATCATGATAAAAGACCCCCTGCTCATGTCCAACAAAGGTGAGGACTTTAAAAGCACCATCATTCTGTCTAAAGTGGGTGATGACCTTAAACTTTCCCTCAACCAGCCTAGTACAGGTGAGGGAACCTTCCATTAACCATTTAAACCTTCAAGCTCCTTGACTCTTAAGCCCTCAACTCCCACATTACAAGCTCATGCACTCTAATAAGACTCCCTTATGGCACATTCTTAATGCCATGAAGAATTACCCCAGCCCTTTTCAAGCATCCACTCATTTCCCAATGAGTCATCACCCTCACAACAAAGCCATCACTCACACAAGCACTTGCCACCACTATAAACAACCATCTCGCTACCAAAACCCACTAACCATGAGAGTGTTGAGTACCCCCATCTCACCCTCACTACCCCGGTGAGCTTTCATACCATACACTCTATCAAACAAACGACCATTCCCTATATAAATCAGGCACAATCCCTTCATCCCTCATAAAAACTCACTCCATTCTCCAGTGAGTCGAGCCATCTCATGCTCGCTCCCTTCATTCCTCATAAAAACTCACTCCATTCCCCAGTGAGTCGAACCATCCCATGCTCACTCCATTCATCTCTCACAAGAACTCCCCCATTCCCAATTGAGTCGTACCCTCCATCATCAACCCTTCATTACTCACAAAAACTCACCCCATTCCCCAATGAATGACACCCATCATGGTCACCATGAGATCAATGCCCACACACAAGTCCACTATCCCTTGGCCAAATTTAAACCCTCACCATGTTTTCAGCCTCATTTAATGAGCGCTACCACCCCAATTACCCATCTTCACCCTCATTAAGCCTCGTCAAATGCACATTTGTGATCTCCAAAGGCACAACCCTCAAGACCACCATCCACCATCCACCACACCCATTACCCGCACCAATACCGTTTATATATGTATTATAACAGTAATAAATAAACATGAGAGGACTTGGTCATGAAGCCATAGTAAAAATGGTTAAAGAAAAACAGGCATGGTGAAAACCCGAAAGATCACCATGAGTAAAAATGATAGACAGGCATGGTCATGAAACCATGAGTAAATGTTTTCTGTAAAGAAAAAAAGAATAAAAAATGGTGAAGACTGGAAAAGGCACCGTGAGTAAAAATGGAAAAGATGGCGGACGTGACCGTAAAGTCATAGGTAAAAGAACCTAATAAAAGAAGGAAGTTGGTGAAAGTTGTTCTATGGAGCTGCTTCCCCCCTCTTCAGGTGAAAACTTGAAAGGGCATCTGAACCAATAAGCAGATTGATGCAGTGCTCGCCTCCACAAGAGGCTTCAATAGGCACTCTAGACAAGAAAACCCGGTAGTCTGGGAGTCAACACGCTCCAAAAGAGGGTACCCTACTACTGGAACCAAAAAGAGCTTAAGAAAATTCCAACGGTTTGGTTCATTCCATGAAAAGAGCCCTAAAGTCAGAAGAATCAACAAGATGGTAAGTCGGAGGTCCATGCTAAAAGAGCTCATTCTAAAGAAGTCACCAAAACAGCTAAAGATGCTCCCCAAAACAGCTAAAGATGCTCCCCAAAGGAATTTGGCTGTCAAGCCCGACCAATACCTCCACCGACATCCAGGGTAACAATCTCCTTAAGGTTCCCTGTTGCTGATGGTCAAGACTTTTTACGATGGCCAATGAAAAGCGCCTAACTATACCTGGTGAGACTGGGGCTTCAAGCTTCAAAGAGACCATCTCATCAAAAGCCCACTTATCGAAGGTTTAGAAATTTCAGGATGGCCAACAAAAAGCCCCTGATTGGATCTAATTGACTAGGGCCCAAAGAGGCACCCCGCCTATGAAACAAATTCCAAACCCCAACATAGCAGTTCATACACCCCATTAAGGGCCCTTGACTATCTATCTGAAGCACAAACATCTCTTGAAGTTGGACGAAAGCCCTTAAGTAAGGTCCCCATCAGAAGACCAAAAAGAAAGCTTGACTGATTTGGTTGAAAGCCCTTAGGCAAGGCCCCCGACTGCCAAACAAACCTTGATTCTGACTAACCGGTTCTACAAGCCCTTAGGGACCCCAATTATTAGAACAAAAAAGAAGGGTTGCTGAAGTGGGAAGCAAATTCCTTAAGCAAGGCCCCCACCAATAGCTCAAGACTCTTCTCCCCACAAAATCCTTGACGACCCCGGGTCTACAAACCCTTAAACAAGGCCCCTAATTGTTGAAGCACTTAGGTCATCCACCAAGGAAGAAGCTTGAAATTATTCCCCCTTTGCTAGTCATGTTGATGCGATGGCCGAGAAGAAAAAGAAGCCCAAAGGACCAATTTTGATTCCTAATGTTGTTGTCCTTCTCGTTTCTCTCGAAGCACAACATTAGGTGGGGAAAGCTATTACAGGGTATTTTTCGACACTTGTGTCCCCGATACGAATAAGGAGGAAGCTAATTGTGACCTAAGCCTACGGGTACCAAAATGCCTGCAGACTACAGAAGCACTACTCAAATAAACCCTGATCTGGAGCGAATTTTTGAAAGGCGATGGATGAGTCCTAAATAGCATTTCGGGTTAACAATTGATGCCTTAAGAACATCCACCAAGTTTCATCGCAATTCGAAAATGTTACGGGGGATCAAACACAAAACCAGTTTTCAAATTCAGCCCTTAATAAGCTGAAAAAACACTTTATAACTACCTCTCTATCACTAGGGCCTCATATGAGCACCAAACCACTTCTGCTGGATTCAAAAGGTCTGAAAACCCTTAGATATCAAATTTCAACTTATTTGGATGCATCTAGACCATTTCGCGGCCAACTGACCCAAAAGCGATAGGTTACACTATTCTGGTGCACCCTCGGTGAACCAATTTCCATTTACAGAAACTATGTTTTGATTTTGAGATCTCCTTAAAAAAGACATAACTTCTCCATAATAAGTCTGATCAAGCACAAATTTTAGGAGGTCCTTCTCCTCGTTGATGCGCATGTTTTGATATATGGCACGATCTGTGATGGAAGAAATCCTAGTGAAAAGTTGTTCAAGAAAACTCATGTATTGCAGATTTTTGCAAGAAGGAGATCCCTTCAATCAAATAGCCATATCATGAAGCCTCGACCTCAGATCATCTTGAAAATGGGTCCATTGCGACCATGACGTTGAGGGCTTTGATCGAACGTGCACATCATGTGTGATAAATGACCAAAAAGGTTGTATTTTAAGGTTGTAATAAGGGGTAAGTTCTTGCATCAGGGATGGATTCCAACAACTTCCCCAATTCGGAAAGTGGTGGTCAGGTCACCAAATTGTGGCATGCTTATCACAAAACGATGATGGCAGCTTCACCGTTGTTCTACGATAGAAAGGTCAAACCAAAATGTCAAAGAATGGGCAAGATCTAAGATCAAATATCGTAAATTTCTCATATATGCCGGATTTTTGTCAAGAGCTCAACACTTCGATTCAAGGATCAAGTAATATGTCAAAACAATCACCTTGCAGAGACCAGCACTTTCGCAGTAGTTGTTTTGCTGGAAGGTCACCGGAAGAGCCCGAAATGAGTTCTGAATGATCACCATAACCCATGGGCCATTTTTGGTGACCATCTTGCCATTTCCAAGATTGTGGGTAGGGGCAAAATGATCAATTTGTCCCAAAAAAGGAATTTAAATTTAAATCATAAAAAGTGTAATGTTTAGCAATTAGGATTAATTTTGAGCATCCATCCTTATTTCAACGGGGTGCTACACAAGCATTACATGTTCATTTGTATAGAGGACTTCCCCATACGCTAAAAAATTAATAGAATTAGCTTGAGTTTTCCTTGGTTGGTAATTTTTTTGTCTCTGCCTTCTTCACTCAAAGAGAGGAGAGAGAAAATGTTTCCCCACAAGCCACTACCCCTAAAACTTCTCACTTCCTACTTGGATCTCTCTACTCCCATTCTAACCCTCGGTCCGATTCAAGGGCCACACCAGGTAATCCCCCACACTTTCTCTCTCCTCTCCTCTTCTCTTTCTCTCTTCCTCACCCTTTCTCTCTCTTTCCCTCTTTTCCTTTTATCTCTCCTCTCTTCTCATTCTCTTTCCCTCTCTCTCCCCTTCTCCACTTCTCTCTCTTTTGCTTCTTCTCTCTTTCCTTTTCTCTCTCTCTTTCTCTCTCGCTCAACTTGTCAGTAAGCCACCTGACTCTCTCTCTCCTTCTCTCTCCATCTCTCTCTCATCTTTTACCTCGCCCAACCAGGCCGACGGCTAAGCCGTCAGCTCGACTCCCTCTCTCCTTCTCTCTCACTCTCTTCTCTCTCTCTCCACTCTCTCCTTCGTCTTCTCCTTTCCTTCTCTCTCTCTCTCTCTCTCTCTCGCCCAACAAGGTCAGCGGCTTACTCCTCTCTCCCTCCTTCACTCTCTCCCTCTCCCTTCTCTTCTATCTCTTTCTCCGCCGTCAACATGCCTCCCTCTCTTTC
>NW_006498435.1:2567727-2592718 GCF_000471905.2 Amborella trichopoda
CTTTCTCCGCCGTCAACATGCCTCCCTCTCTTTCTTTCTCTCTCTTTCCTTCCTTCTCTCTCTATCTCACTCTTCTCCATCTTATTCAATCTCTATGCTTCCTTTTCTCTCCTTCTCTCTCTCACACAACTAGATTGACGGCTAAGCCGCCGACTTGCCTCCCTCTCTCCTTCTCTCTCTCTTTCTTTCTCTCTTTGTCTCTCTATTCTCCCTCTCCTCACTCTCTCTCTTCTCTCCATGTCCAATCGGATTGGTGGCTTTTTGTCTTTATCTTTCTCTCTCTATATATGCTCAATCGGGCCGACGATTAAGCACTAGCCCACCCCTCTTTCTCTCTTCTTCATCTCTCCCTCTCTCTCACCCCATGCCTGCCTCTCCTTCTCTCTTTTTCTTCTCTCTTGCTCTCTCTCTCACTTGCTTTATCTTTCTTTTTCTTGTTGTCGCTCTCACTCACTCTCTATTCACTCCCTCCTTCCCTTCTCTCTTTCCGCTCATCTTCTCTCTCTTACCCTCTCTTATTCTCATACTCTATCATCTCTCTTCCTCTCATCTCTCTCTCCTGCTCTCCTCTTCCTCTTTTTCATTCCCTCTTTATTCTATATTCTCTCTCTTTCTTCGTCATTCTCTCTTATTTGCTCTCTTTTTCTCTCTCTTTCTCTCTTTTCTCTCTCTCACTCACTCTCTTTCTCTCTTTTCTCTCTCTCACTCACTCTCTTTCTCTCTTTCTTCCTCTCTCCCTCTCTCTCTTACTAGCTCTCTCACCCTCTTTCTCTCCCTTTCGCTTCCTCATTCTCTCTCTTCCTCGTTCCCTCTCTCTCCTCCTCTCTTCTTCTCTCTTTCTCTCTTTCCTCCTCACTCTCTCCTTCCTCTTCTTTTCTTCTCTCTTTCTCTCTTCTCGCTCTCATTCTCTCTTCACTCTCTCATTCTCTCTTCTCCCTCTCTCTCTTCTTACATTATTTCTTCCTTTATCTCTTCTAAGCTCCTTCTCTTTGTTCCTCGACCGTCTACTTTCTCAACTGTTATTCTCTCTCTACAATTATGTTACTCTTTTGTTCACCCAAGGAATCATCTTTTACAATCTTTTCATTTAACTATTTATTTATTTACATGAGGTTGTTTGTCAAGATGGCACCAGAAGGCTGTCAAATCAACAAATTGTCTCTTGTCATCCCCACACCCTACCTTTACATATATACCCATCAAACAAAAGGTCAGGGTCCTCTGAACACCCTTATCTTACAATCTTATGTGTGTGTGTACGTGTGTGTTCAAGAGGTGCAAAGTGTAGGTAAGGAAGCTAAAGTCGAACCGGCCTCAGGCTAAGGACTTTCCATTGTGATATAAGAGGGCACCTGTAAATGCCTGAGCGTGTCATGAACCCATCATGAGGTAGGTCCCACCTCACACCATATAATTCTCTCTCATTAGTTGGTATCTGCCCGCATGTGCACCTCACATACTGCGGCTTTCGAGAGAGTGATCTCAGGTCAGACCCACCCATCTGGATCCCCACATGGTCATACGACCCGATAAGATCGACGTCCAACCACCTAGGTCATCACAACCCATACTCACTTGAACTCATGTCCCCAATGTATACTTACACCTAGCCCTCACTCAAGAGTCTAGACCCTTCTCTCAAGCACCTTCGCCTTCAAAGGATGACATTCTAAGCTATTTTATCAAGTGGATACATACCCTATGCAAATTTCACAAGTGAGCCGAAGTCATGCCTAGCCTTAAAGGCTGGGGGGCTTTCTCACTTGTCTAAGAGGGCTTTCTCACTGATCTATGAGCGCTTAGAGCCAAGGTGCGTCTCGATCCCTACTAAGCAAGGTAAGTCTTACCTCGCACTCATTATCTTGTTGATTTGAACCAAACACACTGCACCGTTCAACCCTCAACCTAGCGGGCATAGAAGTCATCCTCACGTGGACACACGCGTGAGCTCGAAAGGGGTAACGCGAAATACACACATGAACTCTCTTCCCTTCCTCCTCTAGAAATAAGAGGGAGGGCTCGAAAGTGATTTTAAGATGAGGGTCTTTCCTTCTCTTGTACGAGACTTGCGCGGGACAATAAAATTCCATGGGCGACCATTCATCCCAGAGATCTTCGCAGATCAGAGCGTAAACAACAGGTGATGCAAAGATATTAGTGTTGGCTGACTTCCTCTTCCCCTTCCCCTGAGAATCTGTACTAATGTCTCCCACTGCCTCCTTCATGGCCTCTTCAGTCACAAGGCCCTCTCGGCCAATGGGATAGGGTCACGGGCCACCTCGTGACCTTCGTTTCTGATCTTTGGGCTTGTATCACGGAACTCACTTGATTCTCTAGAATCAGTTTGTGATGGACAATGTCTTTTTCTTATTTTCGTGCCCATTAAGCTTCCTTTAGAGGAAGAAGGGCTTGGGCCCTCCTTCTTCTCTTTCTTTTTCTCGGATGAAGGCTTGCTTGATGTGGCGCTTGTACCCTCGCATGACTTCTCACTCTTGGGCTCATTCATTAAAGTAGAAGCCTGACGATGCTTGCTAGAGTCCATTATCTTGCAAAGATCTCCAATAGCATTCCTGGGCCTTCAACTGAAGTCCCAACAAGTTGGTTAGGTGATGATAGAATGAGACTTGAGTCTCTCCTATCACCCCTTCTGAGACAATCTCACCTACCAGACGATAGGCACTCACGATGTTCTAGCCTTCTGCAAAATCCAGGCCAATTGTCCAATTGACTTAAACATTATAAATTTTTAACTTAAAGCGGGCATGCAATGTCCCATCTTCCTAAAATTTGGGAATAACTTCAATGGGCTCATGAAAATGATCCCGCTGGTGCTCATTGTACCACGAATAATAGCTTCAGGTCATAGAGATTTCCCGGCTATAATGGGGAATGATGAATATGCAGGACTTGTCTTAACCACGTGCAAGAGTCCCATGCTGATTTCACATTATGATTTGATTAAGTCCCTTGCCTAGTGAAGTTGTAAAGAATAAGGTAATCTTGGTCCTTCTTGTGTTGTCGATCAAAGCGATGAGGATTGTACTACTGAATAGACGTGCTTACCCACCCTCAGAGGAAGTAAAGCCCCTCGAATATTAAGGAGATACATGATTTCCCGGTCAATGCTCAGGTTCCTCTCAATTCGATAGGCATACTCATCAACGAGAAGGCTCTCCCGAGAGTCCCCCAATGGGAAAGGAACATGAGAAAGTCATCTTCTCAGAAAACTCGGCTTTCTTAAACAGGCAAGTGAAAGACCGACTTACGACTCATCAAGCGTAGTAAGTAAGGGAAGGTGTTGACATTGGTGTCTGGGGAATACTTGTAGCTACTAGAGAAATAAGCACCCAGCCATCCATAGACGTAATCAATGAGGAAGGGGGTCTTAAAACTCATCAGAATCTTTTTGATATATGTTGTTGCCCCTAGCCCATTTTATATGATGCACAACATGGGCTACGCCAAAGCATACCTATGGCCTTTGGCAAAATTGCAGGCAGCATAAAGACATTCCAGTAGGACCACATAGCTATTGTACGTCATTTTTTACGTACTTACATCTCCCAAGAGACCAAGGAAAGATCCAGCAACAGCCTAGTCCTACGGGTACCCAAGACACCGTCAGGCCGAAGTTGTGACGTAAAATAACACTTAGAACCATATGACCTGTGTACATTGCCATCACACCAAGGAAGGACCTTACAACTGTAGCCCTATGTTAGTGGCTTCAGAACTATGCCAGACCACCGCCACCACATTCAGAATGTCAAAAATTTCTTGAAGACTAAATTTGGGCTCAATTGGACCACCCGAAAGGAGTCTATGCCCCTGCGGCCTCACAGCAGGCGAGTTTCACACTAGCGCAGTGTGGCTTCACTGATCTAGTCCCCAAACATGGAGACTACGACATTGGGTGCCGAGAGCTGCTTCAAGAACCCATGGCGTCTTTCATTAAAACCCAGAAGGACCCAAATTCAGATCTGTTCTAGGTCACGCCAACCTCATCATTTTGACCTAAGGCATCCACTGTGGCATGAGGTAGAGTCAAACTTCTCCTGAAAAGAAGGTGCTTGCAAAACCAGAAAACTAGGGTTTAAGAAGAATAAGAAGAAGCCTCGAATCCAGTGAAGCACAACTCGAAAACCAAGCAACGGATCACCATGGGGATGAGTTCAATGCAATCACCTCGCAAAGAGCTGTAGACTGGTATAACTCTTGCATTTAATCCAAGGTCTGATGAATGCAAGTCCCCAAGTCACAGAAGAAGTAAATCTACCCGGTTGCTAAATCCCTTTGTCTGGTGACCTCCCAAATTAGGTAAAAACGCAAACCAAAACATAATCAGCCCAAACTCGGTGCAAAATAACTGCGACTCTCTCCTCTCTCATTTGCAAGTTGAGCCAGAAGCCAAAACATCGTGAGTCGAACTGCATTGGCAAACAAAGTTCACAAATTTGGCCGAACTTCCACCCTATAGGAAAAGGCCACCATAACAAGACTTAAGGGCATCAAAATGCTCAGAATCGCAAGGACATTGAAGATATGCTTACAAATCATCTGAACCATCACCACGCGGAAAAATCTTCCAAGATCTGGCCATGGCAGAACAACTTGCATGCACGGACGGCTTCATCATTAGCAGAAAAGATCTCAATGACATTTTGGTCATTGCGCTTAATTTAGGGATTTATTTCGAAATTCTTAAATTGTAATTAATCTTTGTTTTTTAGCATTGACCCTTGTTGGGTGAATCCTCTATATAAGAAAGCTTAATTCAATTGTAAACGGGCTTGGAAAAATCCTTTGGGCAGGGTATTTACGCATTACAAAACGAAGGGATCACATTTATCGTTGGCTTTTGAGTCCTTAATTCCATCAGGAGGAGAGAGAAAACTTAGAGACAAAAAAATACCCCTAAGCACATGGACTCCCCCCCTCTCTCTTAAACTAGGCCACGCCCTAACCCTTCTCTCTCTCTCCCCCCTTTTACGCAACACAGTGTCTGCCCCAAGAAGCTACCTACGTCACCAACAAATGAACGGACGAGAGTGAACCCACGAGAACCAACCCTCGGGTTCTCTCACACCTTTCCATCGACCAGCCAGCTTCCCCCCTCGAGGCCATAATCATAAGGAGGGACAACCGGATCCCATACCCATCGCATGTAACAGAGAGAGAGAGAGAGAGTAAAGAGGTTGCTAGCCTGAAGAGTCTTTATCCAAACTACGCTAGAGCACAACCGAAGGGCTTCATAACTATTTTAAGAGGGCTAACCACCCATACGTGTCCCCCGAACCCCAAGTGGTGAGGTTAGCACCTCAAAGTACCCTCGCCATAAAAAATCTCTCTCCTTGTTGGTGCCTATCTACCCGCATGAGCCTCGCGTGCTCGTGCGCACCCCTCACCGGTGCACACACTTATCTCCTCTCACAAGTAACCTCACGGTTGTCTGAGAGAGGCTTCTCGCCACGACCCATCGACAACCAGGTCTGACCAACTGGTGAGTCCACTGGAGACCCGTCGCCCTATATTCAAGTACCAACCTCCCTTTCTTCTCTCTTTAAAATTGTTATGGGATCACATTGTCCCTCCTTAGTCCGGATTGAGGATTTCTACATCCCCATAGCTGAGACCTCACTTGGGGCGAGCAGACCATCTGGTCCTGCCTCCTCCGTGTCCTACTCAAGCAACCGGGTTATCCCTGCTATTCTAGTCTTGCTTAGGAAAACTCAGGGTATGCGTGCTCAAGCTCACTGCCCCTCCTCTTCTAGCGTCAAGGGAACATCCCCTGATGTCAACTACATGGGTGGTGGCACAACCGCCCCCAATCATAAGCACCCAGTCACTGGCGAACACCCTGTCAGTCACATGTCTCTACGTGGTTCTTGTTCCACTATTCCTCCACTCCTAGCGGATCCCAGCAGAACCACTGCCTCTATGGGTAATTGAAAGGTGACCCCACCCATGTCTCACAAGGGCATTGCTAGTGCTTTACAATCGCATGCAAACACCATATGATGGTGGTTTTTATGTCAGTCCGTACAGCTGCCCGACCGTCACGCACCCATACGCATATGTTATGGCGATGGTCCAATCATCACAATAATGAATCGAGACAGGCGACAGCCCACTCAGCTCTCCCTAACAGTTTTTGGTCTCTTCCAACGCGGAGACTGGCCACATTTTGCATGTTAATCCTCTAGTTCGGGGCAGTCGAAAGGCTGAGGCTCGACGAACACATGACTTTCAAGACAATCGAAAGTCCCATAAACAGATGCACATGCATGTTCAAGGCCTTGTGGCCTCACTGACAAAACGGACAAGTGTTTAAACACATTTTTTCAGCACCTTGGGTCCCCGATGCGGAATAAAAGAGAATTCGGTCAATAAAGCCTTGACATGCAATAGAAATCCTGACAGTCTTAAAATTTTCTCAAAATGGGTCAGAATCTTCTTAAGCACTGCAAAAGGCCACCAACCAAGTTTTGTTGCAATCTAACATGTTTAATGCAGCGCAGACAAAGCAACAATTTCACAAAAATCAGCCTCTAACACCCTGAAACAGACATCAAAGCTAGAACTCTATTTTCAATGCATCAAACAATTGTGGGACCACTGTCATTGGATTCGGCATGGTCGAAAACCCTTAGTGGTCAAGTTTCGGCTTAAACGGACATTTCAAGACAAAGTTATGGGTGAAACATTAAAAAGTGATAAGCCGCATCCCGTGTGGCCTCCGTACACCAATCTCCATTAAAGGAGACTGGTTTATATAGTCACGAGTAGCAACTTTGAAGACTCATATCCCACTCATCTTGAGTCGGATCACCCTCGAATTTTGTGAGTGTGTTCGTCTCGTCAAGACGAGTGTTTTGATATGTGGCACGCCCCATGACAATACCCGAGCAGGGAGAAAAACTAGAGAGAAGTTGGCAATTCATGAAGACAGTTGCAGAAAATTCAGCAGCAAGATGCCTCACTCAAGTGGCCATATCACGGCGCTCGCGTACCAATCAACGCCAAACCAATTGCATTATGTACGTAAGGTCCGAGTACGATGTGTACGATGAATGGTTGGATTCGGCATAAGAAGGCATCAAAGTTGCTGTTTACTCCGACAGCCGAATTTCAAGATTCAGCCAAAAACCCAAGACCACAAAATCATCTCACGGGCACAAAATCGAGCTGCGTTTGTACAACGTGATCGTGATGGCATGCTCAGTGAAATTTAGCGAAGAAACCAAAGAAAAACAACAAGAAACAAGCACACAATCAATCGAAAGTTTTCAAGATCTATACAATTTTGAGTCGCATGATCAAGGCCTAAAAAATGTGATCCATGCCTCGAAGTTGGTATCAAATAGATCATCATGCCGAGCCCAACAAGAAAGATTTCATCTTTCTGCCAAATGGATGCCGGAGCAACCCCGAATCAATCATGGAAGATCACGTACATTCTAAGGCAGCAGTAGGGACAGTTTTAAAATTTCATATATTGTTGGGCAGGGCCAAAACAATCCTTTTGCACCCGTTTTTAGAATTTATTTTAATTCAATTAAATTGTAATTATCATCAATTAGGCTAGATTTTGAGCATCCGCCTAATGTTTGGGCCTAATTTTATAAGTACATGTTAAACCTAATTGTAAAGGCCCCCCTCATTTTTCAATCTCATGAATAAAATTAGAGAGTTTTCACATTGAAATTGTGGGCACGTCTTGAAGAGAGAGAGGAGAACGAAGAAATGGTTTGGTACCCTTTGCTGAAGGTAACATTCTCTCTCCTCCTCCTATCTCTTTATTTCTTTTTCCACCTCTCTTCTCTCTCTTTCTCTCTCTTTTATCTCTTCTATCTCTTTCTCACTCTCCTCTCTTCTCTCTCTTTCTCTCTCTTCTCGTCTATCTTTCTTTCTCTCTTCTCATCTATCTCTCTTTTTATCTCTCCGCTTGTCGTCTCTCTCTCTTTCTCTCTTCCCTCTTTTCTCGCTCTCTTTCTCTCTCCTCTAGTATATCTCTTTTTGTTTCCTCTCCCTTTCTTAATCTTCTTTATTTACTTTCCTTCTCTCCATTCTATCTTTTCTTTCTCTTCCATTGCTTTCCTAATCTCGCTCTTCCTTCTTGCTTCCATTCATGCATGGTAGAGCCTATCACCGGGTATGATGTCCTCCTACTCTTAGAACATAAATAGTGCATCGAGCCCTAACCCGAGTGATGGGTTGGGCCTCTCTCCAAGTTCCCCTGTCTTTTCTTCTATGTCATGGATGACGAAAACCCATTGTCGTGCATATCTTCTCTCTTCTCTCTTCTCCTATGTCGTGGACGGTAAAAGCTCCTCATCGTCTGTACTTTCTCTCTCCTCTATCGTGGACAACAGAAGCTCATCATCAACTATATTATCTCTCTCCTCTGTCATGGACGTTAGAAGCTCATCGCCATCCAAGTTTTCTCTCTCCCCTATCAGGGACAACAGAAGCTCGTCACTGTCCATGTTTTCTCTCTCGTTTGTCTTGGATGACAGAAGCTCATCGTCGTCCATGTTTCTTCTCTCCTCTATCATCAATGGTGAAAGCTCATCGTCGTTCATAGTTTCTCTCTCCTCTTTTATGAACGATAAAAGCTTATCACCTTCCATGTTTTCTCTCTCTTATGTCATGGATGGCAGAAGCTCATCGCTATCCATGTTTTACTCTATTATCTCTCTCTTATGTCAGGGATGGTAAAAGCTCATCGTTGTCCATGTTTTCTTCTATTCTCTCTCTCCTATGTCATGGACGGCAGAAGCTCATCGCCATCCATGTTTTCTTTTATTCTCTCTCTTTGCTGTCGTGGAGGGTGTATGCTCATCGCCGTCCATATTTTGTTTTATTTCACTATCCTCTGTCATGGACGGTGGAAGCTCATTGCTGTCTATGTTCTCTTCTATTTTCTCTCTCCTATGTCATGGACGGTGGAAGCTCATCTCTGTCCATGTTTTCTTTTATTCTCTCTCTTCAATGTCATGGATGGCGAAAGCTCATCGATGCTAATATTTTCTTCTATTATCTCTCTCCGCTGTCATGGATGGCAAAAGCACATCGTTGTCATATTTTCTTCTATTATCTCTCTCTTTTGTCATGGATAGAAAAAGCTCAAAGCCGTCCATGTTTTCTTCGATTTTCTCTCTCCTCTGTCTTGGACTACGGAAGCTCATCGCTGTCCATGTTCTTTTCCTTTTTGCCCCTTTTGCGATGGACAGCAGAAGCTCATCGCCATCCATGTTTTCCCTTTCTCCCTCTGCTATCATGGACGGTAAAAGCTTATCGCCGTCCATGTTTCTCTTTTCCTTTCCCTCTTCTCTCTCTTCTTACTTCATTATTCACTCTCTTCCTTCTCTCTTTTCTCCCCTCTCTTTCTTCTTCCTCCTCTTTTTCCTCTCCTTTCTTCTTTCCTCTATTCCTTTCTAATTTTCTCTTTCCCCTCTCTTTGTTCTCTCTCTTCTTTCTTCTTCCTCACTCATTTGACCAAAGGAGGCTAAGTCAAGCAATGTCATGGAAGTCTCGTTGTCTAGCAATATTGCTGCTATGTCGGTCTTAGTTACCGTGCCCGTCTTACTACCATGATAAGCTGGCCATCGTGTCAGGCTGGTCGATGATTATTTTGTCGTCTAGTAGTATTGTCGTTATGCCGATTTGAGTTACCATGCCCATCTTGCTACCACGTCGAGTCAATCACTTGTGGGTCTAGCTATTGTGTTAGTCTAACCACTTGGTCAAATTACTATCTTCCCCATTCCTTTAATCTATCTCTTTCTTCTCCTTTCATCTATCCTCTTACTCTTTTTCTTCTTTTGAATGTGCATTCTTTGAAGTACAAGGTGGAGTCCCTTGGCCCACTTGTCTTATAAATTAACCATGTGTGTGTGATTCTAGAAACATGAGAGTACAGGTCAAGGGAGGCGATTTCGAACCAATTGTAGGACCAGGGCGCTTTTGTCATGATCTAAGAGGGCACCCGTGCGAGTCAGCCAGAGTTAGTCACAGGCCCAAGTGAGGTGTGTCCCGCTTCACATTAAAATTCCTCTCTCATCGGTTGGTGTACATGCCCTTGTTTCCTAGCAAGGTTCCCAAGAGAGCAATCTCCAGTCCCGGATTCCCCTAAAACTCGAGACAAGTGCCACCAAGTCATCCCTACCCAGAGGGCAAGATCGAGGCACCTAACCAACTTGGTGACTCCACTGGGGACACACTACCCTTTCGTTGGATTGTCCTCATTTGGCTAGTCTCTCCTTTTTTTTTGTTTTTCTGCGCACACATGGCTTCTCAGTTTCTTAACCCATTTATCCCGATCGGGGATTTCCTCATCTCCGCATTCGTGAGCATCCCTCGGGAACAGGTTCCTTGAACTTCATTCCCAACCTTCCTTCTGAGCAATGGTTCAGTGTCTAGCTCCAAGGACTTAACCTGGATAGGTGTGAGAAGGGACTTAAAGGTCCCTAACTACCCATCTCCTAGCATTGGTGGAAGCCCGACTAAATCACCTTCATTGGTAGTGTATATGCTACCACTCATAGCATGCACCCTATCACCGACAAGTCACTTGTCAGTCATATTGCCGAGGTATGTCGAAAGGCTGCCTTGTCCCTTTCTGCAAAAGGCAAGGAAGTTGTCGTTGCTTTTGTGGGTCGCCGTAAGGATTTCCCCCCACATTCTTACACCACCTCAGGTCAACCTGCTTAGTGGCTCAACACACCGAGGTGGAGACTCTAGGGTCTCCACCTCTTGAACACACCATAAAGCTCATCGGTCATCCACTCTAGTTACACCTCTGGGCAACCCTTATGTTACCTCAAGTCAATGTCTAGGATCAAGATTATTTAGGCCAGGTCCAGTTCACATTATGCATGTGCATCCCATCACTTCGGGCAAGGCCGTCATTGCGTCAACCCGAGTACACGGAAGACGAGCCCCCCCATCCTCCCTCTCAACACACAGTAGCGCTCCCTATAAGGGGCAGGCTTCCACCTATTCTCTTACACACACTTGCTCGTAGTTCTCAGCCCCCAAAGGCCAGACCACTTGTTCGAGCTAAGGCTGACCCCAAGGTCACCCGAGACCCTTCTTCAAGGGGTGCACATGCGTCGCCTTCATAGACCGCCCCTTGCTCCTGAATCAGACGCTCTCATGAGTCGATCTTTCCCCCACCTCTCCCTTCTCTTTCGAGCAAGCACCTCCAGCCCTGGTACTCGAAGATCTTCCCCAAGAGTAACATCTTGAGTCAACCTCATCAGCTCGGTCACGTCTCTAGAGCATTATGGTTAGCTACCTCGATGTCGCCCTCCAGATCTAAGTTATCCGACGGCACGTGTCTCAGGTTTCAGGGGAAACCAGGACTTGAGATCGCTCTCTCGGAAAGCTTGCTAAAAAACAAGGGCAGGTAGACTAACCGATGAGAGAGGAATTTAAGGTGGGTTCGTGACTTACTCAGGCTGGCTCGCATGGGCACCCTCTTAAATCATGAAGAAATCCCCCCAGTCGTAAAATTGGTTCGTAATCGCCTCCCTTGGCCTGCATTCTCCTGTTTTTGCAATCACACACATATGGCAAATGTTACAAGACAAGTGCGTCAAGAGACCCCACCTTGCCTTTGGAGAATATACACAGGATTGCACATTCAGAAAGAGGAAGAGAAGAATGAGAGAAGAGAGATTGGGGTTAAAAGCATTTGACCCGAAGGTGAGACCAACACAATGACTAAACTAGTAAGTAATTGATCCAGTGTGTCAGTAAAATGGGCTCGGTAAATCAGACTAGCTCAACAGAATTACAGCTAGATGACAGTACCAATACCGACATATAGACACAATGGCTAGTCTATCGTGGCAATAAAGTGGACATAGTAACTCTGACAAGCACAACCACATTACGGCTAAACAACAAGACTACCATGGAAGGCTAGTCTCGACCCCTCTTAATCAAACAAAAGAATAAAAGAAAGAATATAGATCAAAAAGGTAGAGAAAAGAAGAAGGATAAGAGAAGAAGAAGAGACAAGAAAGAAGGGGAGAAAGAGATGGAATTGAGAAGAAGAGAGTGGATAGAGGGAAAAGCAAAGGTAAAGACTGACACAGACGGCAACAAGAGAACGAAAGAGAAGACTTAGAGGGCGATGGCTTCCGATAGCTGAAGTGAGGAAGAAGCACAAGCGGCAATAGGCTTCCGCCGGCTGTTACATGAGAAAGAGGGGGAGAAGACACGAGTGGCGATGGTCCTCTGTCGGTTGTGATAAAGAGAGAAAAAAGAGAAAGAACACAAGCGGCATCGTACTTCCACAGTCTATGACAGAAGAGAGAGGAGAGAGATGAGACACAGGCAGCGATAGGCCTTCGCCGTCTAAGATAGAAGAATAAGGATGGAAAACACATGCGGCACTAAGCTTGTGTCTGTTATGACAGAAGAGAAGAAAGAGAGAGAAACACAAGAGGCATCAGGCTTGCACCAGCTATGAAGAAGAGAAGACAAAGAGAAAACATAGGCAGCGTTAGGCTTGCACCTGCTATGATAGAATAGAAGAAAGAGAGAGAGAACACATGCGGTACTAGGCTTGTGCCGACTATGACAGATTAGAAAAAAGAGATAGAGAACACAAGCGGCTCTAAGGTTGCGCCAGCTGCGACAGAGGAAAAGATAGAAGGAACCCAGGCAGCGATGTGCCTCCGCTGTCTAGGATAGAAAAGAGAAGGGAGAGAATTTTGACAAAGACCCAGCCCTTCACTCGGGCTAAGGTCCGACCCACTATTCATTTCTTAGAAGCAAAAAGGCATCACACTAGACGATAGGTCCTCCAGGCGTGAATGGAGAAAGAAAGAGGAGTAGAGAAAGAGAAACATGATAAACTAGAGGACGGAGAGAGAGAAAGAGATAAATATGAGAGGAGGAAGGAGAGGGAAAGAAGAGAAGAGAGAGATAAAGACGAGAGATTGAAAGAGAGATAGAGATGAGAGGGAAAAGGATGAGGTATAAAAGAAGAGAGAGAAAGAGATAAAGATGAGAGAGAAAAGAGGAGAGCGAAAAGCTACCTTACCCAAGGTACCGACCCTTTTCTTCTCTCTCCTCTCTCTCTCTCCAAGACGCACCCACTAACTTTAAGCAAGAATGGAAATTTTATTGAATGATCTCAAGAATGAAAAAAATGTCCTTTACAATTAGGCTTTGTATGTTTATATAGAATAGGGCCCAAACATGGGTGGATACCCAAAAACTAGATAATTACAATTTAATTGAATTAAAATAAATTAAAAAAATAGGGTGCAAAAGGACTACTTTGCCCCTGCTTAACAATAGTTGGAGTTTTAGAAAAGTCCCTGTCGCTGCTCAAGAACTTACATGATCTTTCGTGACTAATCCGGGGTTGCTTTGATGCCCGTTTGATCGAAAGATGATTGTTTTCTTGTAGGCTTGGCATGGCGATTGATTTGATACCCATTTCGACCCATGATCGTGTTTTTAGATCATGATCATGAGACTTGAAATTTGGATGAATCGTGAAAAATTTGGATCGATAGTGCGCTCGTTCCTTGATGTTTTCTTATGATTTCTTCATTGTAGTGCACTGAGCATGTCGTCACGATCGTCTGCCAACAAACGGGACGCGATTTGGAGCCCGAACAAAGATTTTGCAACTTAAGGGTTTTGACTAGAATCAGGAATCCAGCAACAGGAATTTACAGACTTCGTCATCTTCGTGTTCAAAATCCAACTGTTCATCATGTATGGGGTTTGGATCAATAATAGCCGTGGACCGTACGCACATGATGGAATTTGTTTTGCATTGATCCGATCGCGAGAGCCATGATTTTGTCACTCGAGCAAGGTGCGACACTGCTGAATTTTTTGCAACTTCTTCACGAATCAACAACTTTTCTCTAGCTTTTCTCCCTGTTTGGATATCGTCATGGGGAGTACCACATATCAAAACGCTCGTCTTTACGAGATGAACATGCTCACAACATTTGAGCATGATCCGACTCAAGATGAGTTAGATATGGGCCCCAAAAGTCACTGCCCATGATTGTGAAAACAGTCACCTTGAATGGTGTTTTGGTGTAGGGTGGCCACACGAGAATAGTATGCGGCTCATCCTGTTTCAATGTTTTGTTCATAACGTTGTCTTGAAATGTCTGATTAAGCTGAAACTTGATACATAGGGTTTTTTGACCGTGCAATGGTGGTGGTCCCACAGCTGTTTGACGAACCAAAAATATAGTTTCAATTGTAAGGATCTGTTTCAGGGTGCTAGAGGCCATTTTTTCGAAATTGATTCTTCGTGTTCACTACTTTAGACATGTTAGAATGTGACGAAATTTGACAAATGGCCTTTTGGAGTGCTTATGAAGATCTCGACCAGTTCTGGGGCTCTACGAAGACTATCGAGAATTCCACTCTTTTGTCAAGCTTTATTGACCGACTTCCTCTTTATTTTGCATCAGGGACCAAGGTGCTGAAAAATGTGTTCAAACATCTGCCTTGTCGAATGTTGTGCTTCGAGGTAAGTGAAAATGACAACATTAAAAAAATATCCTTCGGCTTTATTACGTTTTTCTTCCTTGCCACAGGACCACATTAACGCCGAGGAGATTCACGCAATGCTACAGCTAGGGTGCTCAGAGGTAGGGATGCATTGTTTGCATGTCCATCAATGGCGACTTTAGGGGGAGAAGAGACTTTTTTGAGGGATTCTGTCGAAGTCCTCACCCTCAAGGGACTAGTTACGATTTTGACAGCTGAGGATTTTGTACGTACCTCGTTGGTCAAAAGCAGGCCCATCTGGCAATTGAGTGCCATGCTGAAGGGCATTGTTCCCATGTGGTCTGGGTTTGTTGGTACCCTATGGTGTTGAGCCACCTTTCGAGGATTTTGTGAATGGTGTGCTGAAGGGCCTTCTGTCGACGCCATCTACTTTGTGCTCCAGTTATTCTTTAATGAGTAGGGTAACTCAGTTTATCAAGGTGACCAACTTTGGGTATAACCCCTACCCACTGTTGTGCAGTTCCAACAATCAAGATAACTTTTGATCTTGATTACTACACCAAATTCATGGCTGACTTAGCTTTCTTGAGGCATCTTCAACATTTTGGAGTGTGTTGGTAACCTCCTAGGAATGATGCTCCTTTCATGAGACTTGTCTTGCATTCTTGGCGAATCTTCTGCTCATCAAGTCCTTTTTGCGATTGGACTCAGACTGTCGAATATTTTCCTTGAAGCTTGTATATTTTATCTTGGCATTGTAGTACCAAGGATTTTTCTTTTTAATGCAGGCTAAAGCCACCTGTTGAGGCGAGTGCGGGATCACTGCTTGTAGAGAAATCTTCTTTTCCTTCCATTTTCAGTTCTTCAAGGATTTTTATCAGCTAGGGATCTCCTTTTTCAGCAACCCAGATTTGTTGAAAGAGTTGGGGTTCCATCCTCAGACACGACAGCATTCCTTCCTCCTCACTGCGGGGCTAAGATGCGTGCCACTCCACCACATCCTCTAATATCTTCATTTCTCGAACTATCAAATGTGTCATGGAGACTACAGCTTTTCGAATTAAGGCATCGACTACTACATTATTCTTGCCTGGTTGGTAATCAAATGTGTAGTTGTAATCATTCAATAAGTTCATCCATCTTCTTGCCTCATATTCAACTCCCTCTGGGAAACCAGGTGCTTGAAGCTCTTGTGGTCCGTGAACACCTTAAACTGGGCCCCATAAAGGTAGTGCCTCCAAATTTTTAACGCGAACACTACTGTCGGGAGCTCCAAGTCATGAGTTGGATAGTTTTGCTCATACGGCTTTAGTAAGCCCAAAATCCATAGTTCACACAGCCTACCCTGTGACCCGAAATTAGTCTACTTGCCTGTAACCCTGTTTTGACCCAGATTATCGTAAATGCCCTATTTTATCCAAAAAATCATTACAAATAGTAAAAAAATCTCTTTTGACCCAAATATTTTCTAGTGGCTTCACAAGAGGCTGAAAAACTCCCCTAAAAAGAAAAATCTCAACTTGGAGCATTTTTACATCGGATGGCATGACCCATGTCGCCCAGACCATTTTGCCCCGAAGTGAAATTTTGGGTTTTTGAATTATTTTTTTTTACCTTTTTAGGCCACATGGCTTGTGTCACCCAATCCATGACCCTCAAGAGGTGGACCTTTTGACCAAGGATCTATTTGTTTCGTGCGTTTATTCTCCCCAACAAATTTTTCCCCCTTTTGAGGATCTTTTGAGGACCATTTAGAAGGGACGGAGAGAGAAACATGAGAGACTTCAGAAAAAAAAAAAATGCTAGAGATAGAAACCTTAGGAGACTAGATAGAGACAAAAACCCCTGCAGAGAAAAGGAGGTCAAAGAGAGAGGAAACAAACCCTTGCAGAGAAAAAGAAACAGAAGAGATAGAGATGAAAAACCGGAGGAAGTTACAAGAGAGAAAAACCTGAGGAAGTTACAAGAGAGAACCCTGAAAATTGCATCAGGAAGCCTTAACCTCTTGAGAGAAACCCCAGATCCACCCCTAGGATAGAACCCTAAATAAAATCCTTCACGCTGAAGAGATTTTTTGATAAACATCTGACTCAGAGAGACAAAAGAGGACCGGTTCTGATATGGGCGAGCCCCAGAAGGCTAAGAAGTCTCGGGCCATCCGGCCCTGTTCGGTATCAATTCTTCATTTTACTTATCCTACTTTAATGTTTCATTTATTTTGATCAATTCGCTTTAAAAATCGTATGCTTGTGTCTTGGATCATGCTAGTTCTGCCACAGATCTGAGAGTAGATCTACTCGTTTCCGGGCATATCTGGCCTCAAATTTGAATTCGATTTGTCCCACCTTCTCTACTATTTCATTTAATTTACTTAAAGTTGTTAAAAGCAAGATATAATCACCATTAGATTTGTCTAATTTCATCATAAACAGTTTGGCGCCCACAGTGGGGTGTTTTGAGCTTGATCCAAGCGCCAAAGTACAATTTTATTTCACTATTTTACTATTTTTCACAGTGTTCAGTCACAAAAAGTCCTAGGAATATTCGAGGATCAGGATCTAGGGTTTCAGTGATCCAAAACCTTGTCTGATCTAGGCTACACCAGCCGTGTCGGTTGGGCGACACCACCAGTGCCGCCTAGATCAAGGGCGACACTCCCCATGTCGCCCAAACTTTGAAAGTTTCAAAATTTGATGAAACATTGAAAATATATTTTACGGCCATTTTTATGGCTGTTAAAAAACTTTCAAAGCGAAATAAAAGTTCTAAAAATACCAAAAAAAAAATTTACTTGATACAGATCTGTCCAACCTTCTTTTGTCTGTTTACTCTGTTTTAATTTATTTCATAAACAATATATTTTCTTCCTGCCTTATGCAAGTTTAACATAGTCTTATTGTATTAATTTTGACAATAAAACAATATAAAAAAATAAAATAAAAATAATTCTTTTGGTGACACTAGCAGTGTCGCCCACCACCCTTCAAAGACGACACCACCTGTGTCGCCCGAGCGACAACATCCATATCGCCCAACTAAAAAGGTCCCAAAAAACTTCTATGACCCCACAAACCTGTTATATATCCTTTGGGCTGCGTTTTCACCAAATTTTGGCTCAAAATAAAATTTTTAAAAATATAAAAAAAAATGTTTTGCCTCAAATAGGTCTGCTCTGTTTTGGCTATCTGATTTTATTTTAGCTTGTTATTTTTCATCTAAACCATGTTTCCCATGATTTCACCATGCTTATTTTTACTATTTTCATCAAAGTTAAAAAAGATCAAAAAAATTAAAAATTAAAAAAAAAATATATATATATATATATATATATATATATATATATACACACACATTGCGGGGCTGCTTGCACCGTGAATCTTGTCTCGTTCGAGTCACCCTCGACTTTGGCCGTGCTCGACATAGCACAAACTGTGCTTGGTCTCATTGTTCTAACTTTACCTTCTTAGGGGTTGCTTACCACTCCATTTATACTGTGCTACGAGCGAATTTCGCCTTGAGGCGCACGTCGCTAGGCACGATCAGTGCCAAGCTCTCACATATTTCCCCCTAAACCATGTCCCTTTTGAGCCACCCTCTACTCGGGCCACGCTTGACTTAGCACGTACTGTGCCTGGTCGCATTTTTTCTGACTTTACCTTCTTTAGGGTTGCTTACCCCTCCATATATATTGTGCTTCGCGCAAGTTTCGCCTCGAAGAGCGCATCACTAGGCACGATCACTGCCAAGCGCTCACTTATTGCCTTGATTTTTTTGCGTGCATTGTGTGCGTGACTTTATTTTTTATTGTGTACTTCTTTACACACACAGGACAGGGAATTACCGGCAAACCAACAAACAAATATTTTGAAAACCACCAAAATCCACATTAACGACGTGAGGGGAACCTAGTACTGAGAGCCGAGGCAATTGGGATTTGCATAACATTAACTATGAGCGCACCTCTGTAACCCTCTGCCTCAAAGCAACTCCGAGTATAATAGGACCTAGTGAACAACCTATAACAGGAGGCCAGGACCTATGTGGGGACCTATATTAGCCTAGTTGCATTTCAATAGTTAAGAACCCACTCTCAAGCCATGCCTACTCATAATTATACTAGGTCAAATGTTTTCGTGTGCTTGCTTGCTTATTTCTGATCGGTTAATCTTAGATTCCAGTCCGGAGCCGCATTGGTTCCCAGCTGAAGCTTCTGGGTCCAAGTTTAGGCTTATACCCCCCCTAGCCTAGGTCCGAACCAGGTTTCGCCTTGGTCCAAACCTAAGCCTCCTCTTGGTCCGAGCCGAAGGCTCGCTCCTAGCTCATCTTTGATCTAGTCTGGGTCCACTTCTGGTCTGATCATTAAAACTCTCTGGGTCTACGTCCAACGTTGTACCCAGCCTAGCCCAGATCTGAACTAGGTTCACACTCAAGTCCGAACCTAAGCCCCCTCTTGGTCCGAGTCAAACGCTCGTTCCTAATTCAATCTTGATTTAGTCTGGGTCCACATCCAGCCTGAGTTTCAAAACCCGCTAGGTCCAAGCTCAGGCGTAAACCCAGCTCAGTCCAGACCAGAACCAGGCTCACACCTCGGTCCGAGCTTAGACCCACCCTTAGTCCGAGCCGAGACTCGTGCACCATCTAGTCTAGATCTTAGTCTAGTTTCTAGCATAGGTCTAAGCATAGAGTTGTCTTTAAAGCTAGACTTGGATTACCCTAGTTCAGGGTTCGAACCAGAACCCATTGAGTCAGCAAGTCTAGGTTCCAGTCTAATCTTATCTTAGCTCTTAGTCAGGGTTTTGCCCCAAGAGTTCAGATAGGTCTGCCTTAAATCCTTGAGTCTAGTTCTTACCTAAGTCTAGATTCCAGAACCCAGCCAAAGAGAGTCACCATGTCGATTGCTCAAGGCGACTATGATGATTGCTCCACAATTGACTCTAAACCAAACCTTCCCAAACCTAGGGACCAATATGCTGCAATCCCTTGCAACTATCAACAGACCTTAGGCTAATCCATTATCCAACGCCCAGGTCTTCAGTTAGAGACAGAGTCCCAAGCATCCACTCCTAATCTTGAAATTGGTGTGATTCGAAAAGCTGGTTCAACACGAAAGACTCTGAATAGTCAAGGGGTACGACCTGGAGTCGTTCTACAGGGGACTTTAGGCAACCAAAGTGGAAGTCGAGTGAGGGAAGAAATACATGTAGCATCCAACGTCAATTCCTGTAACTCAAACCCAGATAACCCCGAGGTTCAGCGATCTCAAGACCAAGACCCACTTAGGTCTAAGGATCCAACCGTACCTGGAGTCATTGTAGTACAGCTCATGGTGTCCTGAACACTGTACGAGGCAGAGGTGTCGACCCAAACTGACCCCTAGGCGAGATAGGTGTCCAAGCTGCCCTTAAAATTCTAGTTGACCTACGTTACACTGTTCATGCCCCAGCTTATGGGTCGAACCCAAATCAAGTCAGTGGCATAGGTCTACCCTTAGCACAATCGAGTCAGCTTCAATCGGTCCTTCTAGTTCATCCAGTCTAGCAAACCGTGCAATTGTTGCAACTGGTGGCAAAACCCCTGGGCAAGTACACCCCTCAGGCGCAGGTGTATCAAACCGCCCCAATGACTGCGGCTCATCATTCCCAGACCCATGCGGTCCAATGTATACCCCAAATCTTGACTCATCAATCAACGCTTGGGAACCCACCGACCAATGGGCCTACTAACATGCCGAACACCCAATAAGAAGGTACTTTAAAAGTAATGCAGGATATGCTCGTAAGAATGGGAATGCATGGTATTCTAACCCCAAAGGCCTATGTTCAAGAGATCCTTGGGGGCATGGAGGACCTTTCCCTAGGATTTGTTATCCCAAAATTTAGAAATAAGTTTAACGGGAAGAGCGATCCAAATGCTCTCATCAACATGTATCTCCTCTCCGTGAGAGCTTTGCGAGAAAGGCCTAACCAACTGAAGGGCATATTTTCGCAAACATTGATTAGCGAGGCCTTGAACTGGCATCGGAGAACGATGTCCACTCAACCACACATCATTCGAGATGAAATGTTCAACCTATTTGTCTCTCACTACCGCGGGTCGACACCAAGATCTCTCTCCCTGAGCAAGCTTGGTGCAACGAAGAAAAATCCAGGAGAATCCTTCATGGATTTCATCAGTCGTTCCGCGAGGCGGCAATTCGGGTTGTAGAATGCCCACTAACAGACCCAGCTAAAATCTGCATGGCCTTAGAAAACGATGGTCTTGAATACAGGACCTTTTTCAGCCAAGGCCTTATCCCCCACTCTTTCGACTCCATGATCAAGCGGATAGCATGACATGAAATTGAGAGAGAGGGACAACCCTCAGCACCAGGTCCGACAGTAAACCAATAACGACTCCCCAAAATGAGAGCAAAAACAATAACAAGGGGAAGGCTTTCGATCAGGTTAACGAGATTATCGTTAACGGATAGGCTCAAGGTTCAGCCCCTCAGCACAACAATCAGAACTAAAACCGAAGGGGTCTGCCTAGAGCCAACGCTAGAAATAATAACCAAAGGTGAGAGGATGATTTCACTCCTCTCAAAGACCCGCTAGAAAAAGTTCAGGAATTACTTCTGGCAAGAAACATGGTTTTTCTACCACTACCATCTGAACCACCATTTCAAGTCATGAACAAGAGCAGGTGGTGGAAATTGCATCAAAACCATGCACATGATACCCAAAAATTCATATACTTGAAATGGGTAATTCAGGGGTTAATCAATAGGGGGACATCACTGTCGCGCCTAGAAATCAACCTGTTGAAGATCCTAATCAAAAGATGGGTATCTTAACAAGCCCTCTCCCTAAAAATATGGTCACAACGGCCGAAAAGCTAGGAGCTCAAGACAACTCAAAAGAAAATGTTGTCATTCACATGGTTGAGAGTGGAGACGAAGAAGAAGATCCCAGTCAATTCATATTGGCTTGTGATCATCATTTTCAAGAACCTAAAGAAGATCTATTAGATCTTCTAAGAAGAAGCCCTTCATCACCAAACCTCGACTACCTTCCCAAGTGGGACCAATATGATGAAGATGACACACCAGAGATAGATATGGTCAGAACCAATGAAAAGGCGTCATCTCCCAAACAAGGAGCCAACACCCCGAAATCTCCCATTACTCTTGCTAGGGCTCACCCTATCGAGCTTCAAGCTGGCGAGGTTGATTCCCTAACCCGAAGAGGCCGAGTGTTCAAACCCATTCAATTAATGGCCAACACTCTCGATGAAAGGATGGGAAACTCCTCAAGAGCTAGCCAACTAACAGGGTTTGTAGATCACGAGCCGAACAAGGAAATTTGAGGATCTACAACCATCTATGATCTATCGACTCATCTCGGGAAGATTCAGGCTCAAATCTCCATCTTGGAGCTACTCACCAGCACACAGGGCCCAGATCGAAAAGGTCCTCGCCAAGACATACATCCCGAGCAACACACAGCCGGATGAATTGTGTAGTATGATCAACCAAATAATGGAACCAATGCCAATCATGTTCATGGACGATGACATCCCGACCAGCTTCAACCACTTTCATGTCCAACCTCTGCAGATCACTGTTTTCAAGCAAGGATATGAAATACGAAGAGTGCTTGTTGATAATGGGGCATCCCTAAACATATGCCCTATGAAAATGGTGAAGCAGATAAAGAAAAGCCGGAATGACTTCGAGCTGTGTCAACTAACTATCACTGCGTACGATGGGACCGAGAGAGACGCTGAAGGCATACTGCCTCTCACACTTAAAATAGGCTCGGTAGTCCAAGTGATAAATTTTTATGTCTTAGACATAAAACATTCATTCAACGTGTTGCTAGGAAGATAGTGGCTCCACGAAAACCTCGTGGTGTCCCCTACGCTCCATCAATGTCTCAAATTTCCAATGAAAAATGGCGTCGCGAAGATATGAACTAAACCCCTTGCTTTTCTCAATCCTAGCATACATAACGGCAAGCTAGCCGTAGGGGTCGAGCTTGGAGAAATCCCACTCGCTTCCTTCGAGCAAGCTGATTGTGCCACCTTAGGCCTAGAGGCCGGTGACCCTGTTCCTCAAATTTTGCAAACATCCTCATCGATGGAGGAAATTATCCAATGTCAACATCGATATGGTTTTGGGTCCCTCGAAGCTTGGCACATGCTCCTCTCCCAAGGCTGCCAACTAGGCCAAGGCTTGAGAAGTCAAGGGCAAGGCGTAACGGAGGCAATTTCTGAATCACCCCAAGCTAAAACTGAAAATGGGGATCGAAGAGGACTAGAGTATTCTCTCACTTTATTTCAAAGCCAGATGAAGCCTTCAAGCTATCCAAGCTTTTTATCCGGAGGCATTCAAAGCCTTGATCCTCTCGATGCCCATCCTTCAAAGCGGTCGAAGGTGATCCTTGATTCCCCAATAGGGAATAACTCCTCTTCCACATCTCAGCACATAAAAAAATTGGGAAATGAGACCATTCACTAACCTGAATTTGAAGGTATGCACAATCGGCTCTAACACAGCCATGCATGCTAATATGCCTACTCAAACTTAGGAACATAATTGGTCAATCACTCCTCTATCTTGAGAATCGCTAGAAGCATGCCAGCGGCACCACCAAGTCCCGGTGCCAAAAAACGGATAGGCGCATGGTGGCCATCTAACCGCCCTGCGCATCCGGTCCCCAACATTTCTCTAGCGAAATCCATATGGGACACCTCTTACGACATTTCAAAAACCGTGGAAAATTCAAAACATGATAAAATAGATAGTAATGAAAAAGAATTTTCAGAAATGGCGCTCACTCAAGATAGCCCAATAACTATGCTTAATACTCAAGACGATGAATTGAACGACCAAGATGAAGATCAAGAGACTCAAGAGTCTGAAGAAATCTCTCAACCTAAGGAACTTACTTCCCATGTTGAGAAATCCAAGAAGAGGTTCGATGGTGACCCAACGGCTATCATCGAATGGATGATTGGTGTAAACCAAGGAACTGAGAAGGACCCAAGGTTAACCAAGATTGGGACCTCCTTTTCTTCTGAGGTGCAGGAAAATGTGATTTCTTATCTCAAGGAATATCGCGACGTCTTCGCCTTGTCATACGATGATATGCAAAGGCTAGATCCCACATTGGTGCAACATCATCTAATATTCAACGAAGGGGCGAAGCCCGTAAGGCAGAAACTCTGATGTAAAAAGAAATTGACAAACTTCTCAAGGTGAGGTTCATTACTCCCATCGATTATTCAGAATGGTTGACCAACATAGTGGTCGTACTCAAGAAAGACGGGAGGATCTGAGTGTGTGTCGATTACAGAGACCTCAATAAGGTATGTCCCAAAGACAATTTTCCATTACCAAACATAGATGCCTTGGTCGACAACAATACAAGTCACAAAATGTTGTCATTCATGGATGGCTTCTCGGGTTACAGCCAAATCCTCATGGCAGAAGAAGACCAAACCAAGATGTCATTCATAACTCAATGGGGAACCTACTGTTACAAAGTCATGCCCTTCAATCTCAAAAACGCAGGAGCAACTTATCAATGGGCAATGACTAGCATCTTCCACGATCTAATGCATACCATTATGGAAGACTATGTTAACGACAATCTGGTCAAGTCAAAGACCAGGTCTGATCATCTCACCAACTTGAGAACCATTTTCAAAAGACTCCAGAAACATCAACTCAAACTCAATTCGTAAAAATGTGCCTTTGGAGTTGAATCCGGCAAATTAGTAGGCTTTATAGTAAGCTAAAGAGCCATTGAGGTGGACCCGTCCAAAATACAAGCCATCACTGAAATGCCTCCTCCCCGGAACATCAGAGAAATCTGTGGGCTTCAAGGTCGCATACAAGCCATAAGGTATTTCATTTCACAACTGGCAGATAAGTGCGCACCATTCAATAGACTCCTTAAGAAGGACACCCCATTCATATGGGACAATGAATACCAAGAAGCATTCGATCAAATCAAGGAGTACCTCACCAAACCTCTCATCCTTAGTCCTCCTAGTCCAGATAAACCCATGTTCCTATACATGTCAGTGAAAGACAAGACCATGGGGGCAATGTTAGCACAATAAAACAACCATGGAAAAGAACAAACGATATACTATATCAGCAAAACCATGGTCGACTATGAGACAAGATACATGAATGTGGTGAAACACTGCATAACACTTGTGTGGGCCATGCAGAAACTAAGACATTATGTCTTATCTTATTGGACAACACTCACTGTCATACAATATTCTCCTTAACACGGATCTCCCTGATGACAACCTCTTCACAATTGAGGACTCGATGGGAGCTATATTTTGACGGTGTAAAGAACTAATATGGGTCAGGTGTAGGAGTTATATTATGTTCACCTGAGAAGATTTTAATGCCAACGGCCATCATATTGAATTTCCCATGTACCAATGTTGAATATGTAGCCATGATAGCTGGGCTTGGGAATGCCAT
>NW_006498435.1:2593426-2616711 GCF_000471905.2 Amborella trichopoda
AAGGGATTTGGAGAGTGAAAGAAGAAAGCTTAAAGTTATCAAGAAAAGGTAAAAAAGATGATGCCATATTTTAAGAAAATCGCCTTCCAACACGTGACTATGGAAAATAATCGGTTTGCCGACACCTTTGCAACCCTTGCCTCAATGGTTGATATTCCTCCAAAAATCACCACATTGTCATTCTATATCAGGAACAAACATGACACTTCCCCACCATGGATTGAAAAAGAAATAGAACAAAAAAATGACAACGATGGGAAAGTATCTCTCGTGGCTTCAGATGCACTAGCAAAGGCAAAGCCATGGTTCCACGGTGTTCTGTCCCTGTTGAAACATGGTTTGTACCTTGAAGAATCCACCAAAAAGGATAAAGAAGCCCTTCAAAGGTTTTTTATGGGATTCTTAAGAAGAGGTGATCTCCTATTCGAAAAGTCCTTCGATGGCATCATTCTACGGTGCCTCGATCAGCCAGAAATTGATCAAGTACTAACAGAGTTGCACAATGAAGGAGGTCATTCTAGGGCAGCCGCCTTAGCTCAGAAAATCAAGTGACAAGGCTATTATTGGACCACCATGGCTAAAGACTACTGGAAGTTCGTTAAGAGGTGTCCCAAATGTCAACTCAATGGAGACCTCTTTTATGCACTGTCCGTATCACTCAACTCAACACTGCCCATATGGCCCTTCGCCATTATCATCAAAGTGATATTACCAAAATCCTAAAACGGCCACCATTTTATATTAACGGTTACAGAATACTTCACTAAATAGGTAGAGGCTACATCATTTGTTAAAATTGAAGGCCAACATGTTGCCATTTTCATAAAGAACAATATCGTATTCAGATTCAGTGTTCCTGAGTCAATCATCACTCACAATGGATCCAATCTCAATAATAAAAAGGTCACTAAGGTGTGCAAAAGGTTTGGCATAACACATAAATTCTCCACACCTTACTACCCTCAAGGAAACGGACAAGCAAAAGCCACAATTAAAGGACTTCTCAGAATCATAGACAAAATAATAGAAGGCGGGAAAGATTGGAACAAAAAGCTAAATGATGCCCTATGAGTCTACCGGACAACTGCGAAGACTCCTACTGGCATGACCACATACTCATTGGTGTATGGTATGAAAGCAGTGATACCCATCGAAATTGAG
The DNA here is from genome assembly GCF_000471905.2 of Amborella trichopoda. The sequence goes on from NW_006498435.1 coordinate 2,594,588, forward strand.
ATAGCATCTCTCCGAATCCTTATTCATAAAAATTCAAATGAGAAACAAAAGGTTGAAGCACAAATCGTTGCCCTCATTAATTTGGATGAAAAACAACTACAAGCAACCTAAAATATCGTTGCTTACCAGCGTAGAACCAAAAGGGCATATCAAAGAAAAGTTGTTCCTCGACAATTCAGAGAAGGGGACATGGTACTCAAGAAAATTTTCCACACTCCTACAAATCCACACCCTTTAGGCAAGTTCAAACCTAATTGGGAGGGGCCATTCGCAGTTACCTGAGTGCATGCAGGTAATTCTTATAAAATAAAAAATCACGAACTCAACGACCCTATTAATGCAATGTATCTCAAAAAATACTACCTGTAACGGGCTCAAAAATGTGGTGACAACCTGAAAAGGCATCACAAAGAAACATAAAAAATAAAAAAATAAAAAAATAAAACAACAAAAAAATAAAAAAATAAAAAAACAAAAAAATAGACGTGGTGAAAACCTGAAAAGGCACCACGGGTAAAAATAAAATAAAATCTCCAAGAAGAAGCTGTCAATGCAAAACACTCAAGTACAAACAAGTACTCACAAGTTCGAATAATACTTCATAAGCAGACCCTGAGGATGAAGACTCCTCCTAAACCCTGCAAGTTCCCAATAGAACCAACTCAAAAAGATGTAGGAGGGTGACATGAATGGAAAACCAAAGTGATTTCGACGAACCCAGAAAAATGTCGAGACCTTCCAAGATGGAAGCCCAGTAAGAATCTAAAGGGCTCTTCATGGATCCACAAAGCAGGTGAAGAGAGCTTCAAAGGTTAAAAGACAACTTCGTGATTTCTGAGTTCTCACAATCCAACAAGGGAATCCTTTCATCATCATTGAGCAAAATATAACAAAGAAAATCACCACCAAATGGGCCACAGGTGGCAAGACTGTAAGGCCCATCCCTTTTGAAAATTTTTCTTCAATTTAATTGCTCAAATCATCCATTTTCAAAAGCTTTCTATCATCCATTTTCAAAAGCTTTCTCCTTTTAAAAGGGACTTCCTCCATCATTATAAGAGGCTAACATGTTAATCAATCGGCCTCACTCTTGAAGCCAACTTCCTATGCTTATTATGAAGGCTTGAAACTAGCCAAGCACTCCATGGTTGTATGAGTATAACTACCATCTACCACATATCGGAGATGGGTGAACCTCGCTAATGATGATATTGGCTATTCTGGGAGTATTTTTCTCTCGACTGGATCCCCTGAGGTAAAATGAGTAAAGCTCATCCCCGTGTGTGTGTAAGATGTCCCAATAGCTGGAAATTCGAGACAAAGACCCCACAACTAGGGGTGCGTTTGTAACAATTCAGTTTGGAAAGTATATGCAAAGAAAGTGTTCTACTCTACTTCAACGAGTCAACTGCACACGTATAAGTTAAAAGAACCTCCAACGGGGACAATAAAAAAAAAAAGAAATCAAGCAAAACAGAAACCAAAATTTTGGCTATCTCAAAATTCGGACTTTATTCATCTGTTAGAAAATTAGCTTATTATAGGCATTCATGCCATCAAACTTGGTCCTACGACTAAAATTTCTATTGTCCCAATGGACTTCAATAAAATGAAAAAGTACTGAAAATGAGAATGATCATAGAATCAAATCATTCATGCCAAGGAAAAAAGTAAAGAAAAGAAAATAGTTTGGCAATTCAGTCTTCGACTTTGGATCAACATTCTTCTCCTTGAGTTCCTCCACGAAGGTCACCCATCAAGCTAATTCGACTTCAGCCTCTTCCAAGCTGATGTAAGATATGTCCTCATTTGATTTGATTCGTTTATTTGAACAAGAGGCACCATCTTCTGGATGAGCCAGAAGATCCTGACCAAGAGCAGAAGACTCACCACGAAGTCTTGAAGATCTGGGGCATAGTGTAAGAGGGCAGGCATGTTCCTACCAAGAATCATCGCGCGAAGTGGTCGTGGGCTTGTCTTCCTTAGCTAACCCCTCACTAGAAGATGACTTCTTACCCTTCCATGACAAAGTTCCCTTGATCAGAACAGTTGAAGAGTGCCAACAAAGTAGAAAGATAGGGTGACGATCGATCGCCTCTCCAAAAGAAGTGTAATTCTGAATGTGGTGAAACTGGCGAAGAACCCTTTGAGGGAAATACCCCTCTGTGAAGAATTGCCCCACCAGTATAACACATGAATACCCCATAGGAAGCAAAAATAGGGACACGTTTTCAAGGCCCCTAATCACCCAATCGAAAGACGAGAACTCATCCAAAACTCACCAATAATAATTGACATTTTGCAGTTGCGTGGTGTCATTGACATATGTCAGTCCCAAAGAAACAGATACAGCAGTCGTTGATCGAGGAGGACGGATAATGGCGTTGTGTTCATAGGCCCAAACTTGCATAAAACAAAGATCATAATTACCCCAAAAACTCACACAACAGAAGCCTTGAACCCCGAAATCATTCGGGCCAATTTGACTTGGGCCCAGCCTATGTGGGGGACACTGGTAGTGTTGTCCAGCCTGTATGGGTGACACTGGCTATGTCGCCGAACTAAGAACCTCTCGGATCAAGCTGGGCTTTTTCCAAATAAATTTCTAGTGCAAAGATATGAGTTCCAAAACCCCAAACCAAACAAAAACCTGAGTTCCAGAGCAAAATATAATAAAATTGTGTGAAACGATATACCTACAAAATCAGGAAGTTGCCCTCAATAAATCGGTCGCCTCGCGTGACGCGGTCGTGAAGACCTTGATATATGCCTGCTAACCCGGTCGAAACAATGGTGTAACCCGCTCGTTCCCAGAAGGATGGACTAAGGGAATAAGGGAACTATGAACCGTCTTACGACCACTCAGAAAGGGAATGGAGTTCAACAGCACAAAAAGAAAAATACCGATCCATTCGATGACTCGAGATTGCTCTCTATTTCGGACCAGCAACTCCATATCAACCCACTGACCATGTGAAGAATTAGCAGCCCCCAACAGTCACACACCCATGATAGAATGGTCGTCAGTGGCAGTGGAGGGTTGATATGCAATCCCGGCCAAGTTCAGGCCAGAAATCCTAGCAAGTTCCTTCAAAGTTGGTGTTGTCTCGCCTGTAGGAAGAAAGAACGTGTTCTTTTAGTAATTCAACCTATCAGCGAGAGCTTCGAGGAGCAAAAAGTTCACATGGCAAGAGGCCATATTCAAGATACCCATCATTGAAATTGAAGCCAGAACCGCCATGAGCTCGAGCCACTACCAAATAGAAAGAAACCAATCTCGAAACCAGGGTCCAATAATAGGAAAGCCATTGACACGTCTGGTAACTTCACCAGACCGAAAGCCCTGAGAAATATGAGAGGGCAGACTTTCAGGGAAGTGCCTAACCTTAGGAAAATAGGGGAGTCATCCTCCTCTCTTCCGTTGTTTCCCCTTGCCCGCGAAGATCACATTGTTCTTCCTAGGAGCCATGAAAATGTGAAAATCTGAGCAAGAAGAACCTGTAAAAACAAAAGGAAAATATGAAGAAGGGAGAGGATGAAGAAGAAAGAAGAATGGGAGGGGGGTGATTTTTATAAATAAATAAAAGCAGAAACCTGACCCAAAACGCGTCCTATAGTTATCTACATCGGTCAACAGCGGGTTTAGATAACCCTAAAACCAAGAAAAAACAAAAAAAAAAAAAATCGTTGAGGGTTGGAGGTCTAGGCAACACTCCCTGTGTCACCCAATTCCATAGTCTTACTTGGGCGACAACACCCATGTCGCCCACATTTTTTTTTTTTTTGAAAAAACCCCCTTTTAATCCCTCAAATTTTCTAATAAAACAATAAAAAAGTTAAAAAATTTATGAGTGACACTGGCTGTGTCGCCTAGCCTGTGAGGGCGACATGCCTCGTGCCGCCCATACATTTTTGCCAAATTTTATTTTTACGTTTTCTAGCAAATACACTTAATAAAAAAAAAAGAGTTTTCTTTTTTAGATGGGCGACACCAGCCGTGTCACCCAAACCTGGGCGACATGGCCAGTGTCGCCCAAAAATGTTTCCCCGAAACTTTCCCCACTCAATTTTTGGGGACGTCCAAGGATCAAACATGGTTTGTCATGGTTTTTTATGATCATTTTCAAACATTGTTATTAACTTTTAAAATAACACCCTCCTTGGAGGCACAAGCCTAAACTATCAACCAATTTCCAAAATCAAATAAAAAATTCAAAAGACAACACTCCTTAGTGGCATGAGCTTAAACTACCAACAAATTTTCTAGAAAAATTCAAAAAAAAAATAAAAAATAAAAAAAAATAAAAAATAAAGAAACAAATCTCTTTCATGGCATGACCCTAAACTGCCAACCAATTTTTAGAATAATAAAAATTTCAAAAAAAATCAATAAAAAAATAATAATTCACTCCTTGGTGGCACGAGCCTAAACTACCAACCAATTTCCAAAATGAAATAAAAAAAATCCAAAAGAGAGAACATTCTTCGGTGGCATGAGCCTAAACTGCCAACCAAAGTCTGATCTGGGGAACAACCACCCTGTTTCAATGGAAAAACATCAAACTCACTGCAAAACCCCTAAGTTAAGTGGCATGGCAAGAAAATCCTACTCGAGTTCAAGCTTGTGTAACTCACCGACAACGTTGAAAACCCTAGGAGGAAAAATGCCCTAGGTAGGTGAGTTCGGTTAGCACAATGACTTGGAGGGATAGTTGGTGTGCCCCCTGACCATGTGACGATAGGATGAAATTTAAAATATTTGCTTTATCTTTGACGTTCACCTATCCCTTGAAGGATAAGAACGCCAAAGTGTCTACTTCTTTTCCACTCGCCTGTCCCTCGAAGGATAGGGAGTGCCAAAGTGGGGCAACTGTAGACACCCTATTTTAAAATTGGTAAATTCTACGGCTTCTGAACCCTTAAGACCATATTATCCTAGTAAACCCAAAATCCATAGTTCACACAGCCTACCCTGCGACCTAGAAGCAGTCTGCCTGCCCGGAACCCTGTTTTGACCCAGATTCCCGTAAATGCCCTGTTTCATCAAAAACATCATTAAAAATAGTAAAAAAATATGTTTTGACACAAATGTTTTCTGGTAGCTTCACAAGAGGCTGAGGAAAGCACCTAAAAAGAAAAATCTCAATTTGGAGTATTTTTGTGTTGGGTGACACTGCCCATATCTCTCAGCCTGGACAGGGTGACATGGCCCGTGTCTCCAGGCCTGGACTGGGCGACACTGCTAGTGTCGCCGGGGGGACACGCCCTGGGTTGGCTAGACCATTTTACCCCGAAACGAAACTTTGGGTTTTTGAATGTTTTTTTTTTACCTTTTGGGAGACACTGGGCATGTCGCCCAAATTCGTGACCCTCAAAAGGTGGACCTTTTGACTAGGGATCTGTTTGTTGTGCAAGTTTATTCTCTCCAACAAATTTGGCCCCCTTTTGAGGATCTTTTGGGGACCATTTAGAGGGGACGGAGAGAGAAACAAGAGAGACTTCAAAAAAAAAAAAAACACAAGAGATAAAAACCTTGGGAGACTAGATAGAGATCAAAAACCCTGTAGAGAAAAAGTGGTCAAAGAGAGAGGAAAAAAACCCTAGCAAAGAAAAAGAAACATAAGAGATAGATGTGAAAAACCTAGGGAAGTTACAAGAGAGAATACCCTGAAAATTGCATCAGGAAGCCTTAGCCTCCTGAGAGAAACCTCAGATCTACCCTTAGGATAGAACCCTAAATCAAAACCTTCATACTGAAGAGATTTTCTGATAAACATCCCACTCCAGGAGACAAAAGTGGGCCGGTTCTGGGGCGAGCCTCAGAAGGCTCGGGTGTCTTGGGCCATTCGGCCCGGTTCAGTATCATTTCCTTCATTTTACTTCTCCTACTTTATTGTTTCATTTATTTTGATCAGTTTGCTTTAAAAATCGCATGTTAGTGTCTTGGATCATGTTGTCTCTGCTACAGATCTGAGAGTAGATCTACTCATTTCTGGGCAGATTTGGTCTCAGATCTGAATTCGATTTGTCCCGCCTTCTCTACTATTTCATTTTCTTTAGTTTAAGGTGTTAAAATCGAGAGATCTTCATCAAAAGATCTATCTGATTTTCATCATAAACATTAAGTCAATCCCAATGCTTAGGACCTCTGACATCTCCCAGGAGGGAGAGCAATGGCAAGTGGGGAAATCCACTTCGTAATGCCCTCATACTCACACACAAGGCCACCAGTATGCATTGGGGGTTTGATAGACACTTACCTTCCAAGGCATCATTCATTAGTCTCAACATAGTAAATCTTGGCGGGTGCGAACCTCCCATTTCACTTTCCCCTAACTACATCCTATCATTCAGGAAGTTAGGGAATATAGTCAGCATTACTTTCCTCAATATAGTGATCCTCACTACCGATGGGTGCCCCATCGCGCAGCGAGCAATATCAATAAATTAATCGTCAGTATCACAGTATTATCATAGAACAATGCCCACTACCAATGGGTGTCCTGTTGTGTAGTGGACATTATTATGGCCACTTATTATGCTCAGCCTTTTAATTTCATCCATGTTATATCAGTGTATTAAAACAGCTGAATCAAATTTCCATCATGCAAGAATGGAGTCTTACTTAAAATCATCCGGCATTCACAAAACATTATAGCATTTATCATAAAGCATCTATTACATGACTTATCACATGGCATTCACCCTTAGACATCATCAGTAGCAATTTTGACACTCATCATGTAACATTCATCATAGAATAATCACGTTAGCTATGCACTTATCCGGTTATCACATAGCACAGTTGCGTAGCACCTTCCACATAACACTATGACATCCACATGAAAATCATCGCACAATATTTACATGTATCACTTATTAAAGATGTTACATAGCTACTTGAATAGCCTAATGAGTAATTTCGAGAAAGGTGGCAGAAGACAAGCATAACACTAATTTAGTGAGGTGCAACAATGACATACCCCTCTTCTCGTGGTGTGACTTCTAAATCTAGGGAGAATTTGAAAATGATTAAAACATGAAACTCTAAGTCTACCCATAGGTCTATAAAATGGAGGTAGTTTAAAGGCATTTGGACAACGTTTGATAACTCAAAAACTCGACACTTGGTGAGTAACAGTTGCTGGAATTTCCTACAACAATGAACAACGACATGCCCCCACATTTCGGGGCATAACTCTCAATTCACGAGAAATTTCAAAATCCTCAAAACACACAACCTCAATCTTACTCAAATATCTTTCAAAAGAAAGAAGTTTGGAAACATTTGGATGTCATTTTGTGGGACAAAAGCATGACATAAAATAGGTGATAGTTGCTGGGATTCCTGCAATTGTTGTTGTGATGCACCCCCATATTTTGGGACGGCGTTTCTCTTAATCCATGCACAATTTAGAAATGGTGTAAAAAGCACGATTCAAATAGACAAGCATATATTTCATTTAAAACCAGTTTGGGTTCGTTTGGGCATTGTTTGGCTATTGAAATGTGTAATGCGAGAACAATCACAATTCTGGAAATTCACACCCTCAAGTTTAGCATACATGCAAGAGCATTCAATACTTCATAAACCAAAGCGAATCTTGATACAAAACCAAGTTCATATTAAACTAATCCCCCAAGTGAACTACTTCACACACTTCCACCCCAAGTAAAATCATATACAAGGCTCAATCGATCATGGAATCTGAGATTTCAAACTCATCACAATGCATTCATACTCATACATTTCATCCTAGCATTTTCCTTCACTTTCAACACTTACAATAGTTTCCTACAGTTTTATTAATGCGTAAAGCTAGGCTCACTTCCTTGGTCCCTCACGATGTCTTCAATCTCCTCTCAAGGCCTTCCCTGGCTTCCTCAACCTTCACCCATTGGATGTCTTCAGAGGGCGACAGTAGGTTTTCTAGAGAGAGAGAGAGTTTAAGGTGGAAGAATGAGGGAGAAAAATGATGTTGCCTGAATAGGGGAAGGCGAAAAAGGGAAGGGGGTGGTTGGGAAAACGTTGTGGCTGACACAATCACATGTAGCTCTGACACATACGGGGCGATGCTGACACATACGACGACAATAAATTTGACCAAGACGCTCCCGGTGCTACTCTCAGTTCACGCATGGCGTTGTTCTCTAGCTCTCATTTCACAGATGGCGCTGGGTCACAGCCACTGATGATTCATAGACGACGCTATGCCATTCACGTCACATCTGACGCTAGGCTTGGATTCACAGAATGTGATGGATCTTTTCTTTTTACACAGTCGGCACTACTTCTTCTTACACCTGGCCCTATGTCTTCTTACAGAGCCGGTGTTGTGTCTTCTTACACAGCCGACGCTGTCTTCTTACACAGCCGGTGTTGTGTCTTCTTTCTCTCTCTTTTGCCTTTCTACCCCAGACGACACTAAACCCTTATACACGCACGACGATGCTCCAAATGGTGTTAGGTCTCTGCCACACCCTCCATCTCCATGCGCGTCACTGGGCTAGGAGAAAATCGTCGTTCTTACAAGAGGAGAAGACTCGATGGAGTGGGGAGAGATGAGGCTGTGATGGTGGTTACAGGTGAAAAAGGAGAGGGACCATTGCAGGCGGTAGGAAGGAGAATGGGTTGAAAAGTGACGGAAATGGCAGTTGTGTTGTAGCTTAGTTTAGGTGGATGAAGAGATGGACGAGAATGGAGGCAAGGGGTAGCAACCAGTTATTGTCTGGTGCGTGGGGAAGAAGACGAGAGAGATAGGGCAAAGGGGAGGCTTAGTTGCTGGTGGTGGCTGAATTTGATTCCAGGCCTGAAAGATGGAAGAGAGATAAGCAAGAATGGGAGGAAAGGGGGAGCAGGTGGTGGCGATAGTGGGTTAGAGAGAGGAAGAGAGCAACAAAGAAAGGAGGAAAAAAAAATTCGGTGTTGACTTCTTTTTTTTAGAGAGAGAAAGTGGGAGATGGTAGGACAAGCATGGTCAATGAAAGATGGTGTAGCAAGTTGCTTGATGGTGGGTTGTGATTCATGAATGGTTGCAGGGAGTTAGAGAGAGTAGAGTGGCAAAGGTTTGAGAGAGGCAAAGAAATGGGCTGAGGAGGTGGCTGCAACAGGAAGTCGTGGTCGTGCTCGGCAGTGGGTTGAGAAGGAGGTGCACGGCAATGGGTTGGTCTCACGCGACGATGGGTTGGTTGCACACAGGGCGATGGGTTGGTTGCACACACGATGATGGATTAGCTGCACAGGTTGCACAGACGATGATGGGTTGGTCGCACATGTTGCACAGACGGCGATGGGTTGGTTGCACACATGACGATGGGTTAGTTGCACACACGGCGATGGGAAGAAATGTTTTGGGAAATGGGGGTCACGTGGGACCGTGGAGCATGAGAGAGAGAAAGGGAATATGAGGGTGCACAATGGGGATTATGTGAGGGAACACAAAAAAAGAAGAGAAAGGCAGGTGGACATGAGGGACTACTGGCGAAAGAATGAGGAGGTGGACCTGAGGGTACATAGGGAGCAAGTGGACGTGCAGAGATAAAGAAAGAGAAAGGAGAGGGATTGTAGTCATGTCGGATCACAAGGAGGGAGAGAGGAAGGTTGTGGTGGAGAGGGACCACAGAAAAGAGGGAAGAGGAGGGTTGTGTTCATGCGAGACTACAAGGGCAGGAAAGAGAGAAGAAGAAAAAAAGAAAGAGTGAAACATAGACGGCGATGGGTTCTGCCGTCCATGAAAGAGGAGAAAAAAAGAGAGAGAAAGAGAGGAGAAAAAGAGAGAGAAAGAGAGAATAGAGATAGAAAGAGAAGAGAGAAGAGCGAGAAAGAGAGAGAAGGAGAGAAGAGAGAGAAAGAGGAAAGTTATCTTAAGCCCAAGGGTACTAACCCAAAAATTTCTCTCTCATTCCTCTCTCTCAAAAACCATGACCCACAATGAAGAAAGATTGCAATTTTATTAAGCCAAAGTAGGGTCCTTTATACAATGATATCACGTGATATATATAGATTTTATCCCAAACATGGGTGGATTGATCAAAATTAACCCTAATTGATGATAATTATAATTTATTTGAATTAAATTAAATTCTAAAAATAGAGAAAATGACGATTTTGCCCCTACCCAACAATTCACAAAATCTCAAAATAGTCCATGCTACCCTAGAACGTGTGTGATCTTCCCTGGATGATTCGGGGTTGCTCCAATACCTATTTGGCAAAAAGATGATTCTTTTCTTGTTGAGCTCGGCATGATAATCGATTTGGTACCAACTTTGAATCACGGTTCGCATTTTTAAGACACAATCACACAACTTGAAATTTTTATGAATCTTGAAAACTTCTTATCGATGTGTGCTTGTTTATTTATTTTTTTTCTTTGATTTCTTTGCTGAATTTCACTAAGAATGCCATCACATTCGCATTGCAACAAACGTAGCTCGATTTCATGCCTGAACGAAGATTTTTCCATCTTGGGGTTTTTACCGAAATTTGAATTTCGACAGCCAAAATTTATAGTAACTGTATTAGCTTCACGCGTGAAATCTGACTGTTCATCACGTGCGCGTTCGGCCCTAATGTAGCCTTGTACCTTACGCACGCGATGGCACAGGTCTTGTATTGATCGGTTGTGTGAGCATCGTGATATGGCCGCTCTAGTGAGATGCGTCGCTGCTAAATGTCCTGCAACTGTCTCCATGAATCTCCAATTTTTCTCTAGTTTTCTCCCTGCTCGGACATCGTCACAGGGCGTGCACATGTCAAAACGCTCGTCTTGATGAGACGAACACACTTGAAAAATTTGAGTGTGATCCTACATATAACAAGGGAGATATGGGTCTCCAAAGTTGCTACTTGTGACTATGCAAACCTGTCTCCTTTAATAGAGATTGCTGCAGGGAGGCCACATGGGAATAGTGTGTGGCTACCCCTTTTAATGTTTCAACCATAACTTTGTCCTGAAGCATTTGTTTAAGTCGAAACTCAACCCCTTGGGGTTTTCGACCGTACCGAATTCAATGGTGGTCGTCCCACAACAATTTGACGTACCAAAAATAGAGTTCTAGTTATGGGGTCCGTTTCAGGGTACTAGAGGCTGATTTTTCGAACCTGTTTCTTTGTTTGCACTACCTTAGATATGTTGGATTGCGATGAAACTTTGCAAGTGGCTTTCTGAAATCCTTAGGAAGATTCTAACCTATTCTGGGAAAATTCTGAAACTGTAAGTTACACTGTCTGTCAGAGCCTTATTGATCGGCTTCTCTTTTATTCCACAGCAGGGCCCTAAGGTGCTAAAAAATGTGTTCAAACAGCTTACCCCGCTGAATGTTGTGTTTCAAGAGAAGCGAGACGGACAACATTCAGAAAGTTTCCTCTACTTTATTACTTTTTGTTTTTAGCCACAAGACCACGTGAACGTTGAGGAGATATCGACGCAATGTTGTAACTAGGATGCTCAGACATTTGGATGCAGTGTACAGGTGCCTCCTTGGAGACTTTTGGGGGAGAAGAGACTTTTGAGGGATCCAATCAAAGTCCTCACCCTCGCATGAACTATTTGTGATTCTGATAGTTGAGGATTTTGTACGGACCTCTTTGATCAGAATTAGGCCCGTCTGGCGGTCACGTGCCATCCTTAAGGGAATTTTTCCCATTTAGTCTGGGTTTCTTTATTTTGTTGTTTGTTCTAGGTTTCTTTGTTTTAATGTTGTTTGGTCTGCTGAAGGGCCTTCTGTTGGCGGTCGTCAGCTTTTTGCACCAGATTTTGCTTGGCGGACAGGGTACCTCATGGCGAGGTGACCAGCTGTGGGCACAACCCGGCTTACTACTAGTAGTTTCGACAATCAGAATACCTCTCTTCTACGTTCGAGGCAACCCCTGGGGGCTCAATCCTATTGCTGCATAACAGGTCCAAGGTTTGGCTGGCTTTGCTTCCTTGGGGAACCTTCAACAGCTTAGAGTGCATTAGCGACCTCCTAGAAATGTGCTCTTCTTCATGAGACTTGTCTTGTCTTATTAGGGAGTGTTCTATCCTTTGCGTCCTTTTGCGAATGGACTCAGGTTGTCGAAATATTTCCTTGATGCTCATCTTTTTAGGCCTTGGTATCAGGGTATTCTGACACCAAGGATTTTTCTTCTTGTACAGTGGCTGAAGCCACCCATGAGAGGTATGCTGCATGAACCTGCTTATTGATCCAAGCGCCCTTTGTGGGTTTCACTTGGACTTGGGAAGTGGAGTAGTAGAGACGATTTTCACCAACCTCCTTTTATTTGGGGCTCTTTTACCCATGACCTTTCAGCCATGTGCATCCTTATTCTTCCATTTTAACTCCTAGTGCCCATTGGGGTTTTCACTGTGCCCAGGTTTTATTTTACAGAACTCTTTTACTCATGGTTTCGTGACCATGCCTGTCTATCATTTTTACTCATGGTGTTCCCTTGACCAGGTGTACACCATGCCCGTTATCCTTTTTCTGTAAAGGGGTATTTAAGGTCATGCCTTCAAGACCTATGCGAAGCCTTTTAACGTCATGCGGCCAGACCACGCACTACAGTTTAAGGTCATATAGCTGGACCATGGTGGGGATGGATGGCAGTCTGTCGAGGCCATGGAGTGAGTATGGTGATGGTTTGAGTCACTTTGGGGAGATGGCACGAGGCTACCTATAAGGGATGAATGGCAAATGATTGAAAGGTGAAAAGTGGTGACCCACTAGCTGACGACGGGTATGGAAGATGGAATGTCTCACCATTGGTGCGCACGTGTGAGACTCACTGGAGAATGATGAATGGTAATGAAGGAAGTTGGATTTATAGAAAAATTAATGAAGGTGGTGCACACACGTGTGAATGGGTTGGTTAGAGAAGACATGCGTGAAGACACATGTAAAGGGGCGTGTGCGCATGTGTGGGGACATATTTAAGGTCATTCCTCCGGGACCTGCGCAAAGCAGTTTAACATCATGCGGTCAGGGCATGCATTATAGTTTAAGGTCATATAGCTTGGACTGTAGAAATGCAATTTAAAGTCATATAGCCAAGACCATGCAGTTTAAGGTCATGTAACTAGACCTCCACTATAGTTTAAGGTCATATAGTTTGGACCATGGTGCACTATAGTTTAAGGTCATATAGCTTGGACTGTGGCTATGCAGTTTAAAGCCATGCAATTAGGACCATGCAGTTTAAGGTCATGCAACTAGACCTCCGCTACAGTTTAAGATTGTATAGTTTGGACCATGCATTTTAGGGTCGTGCATCTAGAACATGGCTGTGCAGTTTAAGGTCATGCAACACGGACCATGGCTTGTGTAGTTTAGAGTCATGCGTCATGGACCATGTAGTTTAAGGTCATGCAACTAGACCTTCGCCACAGTTTATGATAATGTATTTTGGACCATGTAGTTTAGGGTCGTGCTTCTAGACCGTCGTGTGGGTCACCATGTAGATGAAGCTCCATGGGGAATAGGGTTGTGGATGGCAATTTGACTCCCTAGGGAGAAAATGGTTAAGGCCATTTAGAAGCATGGGGCTCATATGGAGACGGTGGCCCGACGAGGGGTGGCAAACGGAAGCAGACCTTCGCTAGGGATTAGGGAGTGACTATGACTCCCTGGGGATGAAGGGCAATGGCATGCATGTAACTGCACTGGGGATGACAGTCCGAAGCACAGGTGTAACCCCACTGAGGATAATGGTAGAATATGTTTGGCGGTAATGAGATCTAACATAAGGGAACGCATGACAAGAAGTGGGGTCATGGGCAGTTAGGGTGCACGATGGAGTCTTAAAAGAGCCACAAATTGTGTATTTCAGCTAGCGGGAACTTGAGGGTGAAAGGCCTTATCAGGCAAAATGGTATGAAGTCACACGGTCGGAACTACGGTACACCTCTTTAGGATACAACATTGTAGCGACAGTCACATGCTTTGGAATCTCACAGTTAGAACTGTGGTACAACTCTTTATCGATAAGACAGTTGCATGCTTTGCTTTGAAACCTCACAGTCAGAACTATGGTACGCCTCTTTGAGATATAGCATTGGTAAAGGTGGTCGCATGCTTCGAAATCTCACAATTAGAACTTTGGTATGCCTCTTCTGGATATAGCTTTGGTAGATGTGGTCGCATGCTTTGGAACCTCACAATTAGAACTGTGGTAAGCCTCTTTGTCGATGAGGCGGTTACATGCTTTTGCTTCGAAGCCTCACAGTCAGAATTGTGGTACACCTCTTTGGGATATGGCTTTGGTAAAGGCAGTCACATGCTTTGGAATCTCACAATTAGAATTGTGGTATGCCTCTTTGTCAATGAGGCGGTTGCATGCTCTGCTTCGAAACCTCACAGCCGGAACTATGGTACGCTTGTTTGAGATATGGCATTGTAGAGGTGGTCGCATGCTTTGAAGTGCATGCTTTGCTTCGAATCCTCACAGTCGGAACCGAGGTACACCTTGATTAGGGAGGACATCTCAAAGGGGTGGAGTCCTTTCACCGGGGGCTTGTGAAGAAGGATGTAGTAGGGGATGTGTAGGTGGTGTCATGCGGTAACCCCACGGAGACATGTAGGAATGGGAAGCAGTTTATAGTTGTGTGAATGGACTATATGTTGTGTTGTTTAACATCTTGCTGCAGGGACGTGAGAAATTTTTACTCGTGTTGTCCCATAAGGCAAGGTCAGCATGCCCGTCATTTGAGAGGGAATTCCCTGAAGGGTTTTCACCACAACCCTTTTATTTTGACACTTTTACCCATAGTTCCCTTGCAGGTTTTCACTATGCCCGTCTTTTTCTTTCTCTTGTTTTTCCTGACATATTTTACCCATGGTGGCCTTTGGGGTGCACACCGTTTCCGTCATCATTTCATTTTTTTTTTGACATTTTTACCCATGACGCCCTTGTGGGTTTTTGTCATGTCCGTTTTCTTCTTCTTTCTTCATTTTTTTTTTAGAAGCGTGTTTAAGTTCATGCCACCGTGACCATCAATTTTGCATGTTTTAAGGTCATCCGCCGAGACCTGAGGGCATGTTTAAGGTCTTGCCTCCGAGACCGTATGTTGTACAGTTTAACATCATGCCACTAGGATGTGTGCTATAGTTTAGTGTCGTATAGCTTGGACCATGTGTGGCACTGGATCACACGTGGAATCAAGCCCTAAGTTCAATTTTCCCATGTCAATGAAGTTTTGGATGATGTCCTTGGTGACGAGGCACTCCTCAATGCTATGACTAAGTCTCTTATGATATTGGCAATAACTGGGATTGCTTTCCCTTCCAAGTTCCCTCGATCTTTTGGGCACGAGTAGGAGTGTCTCAAGCAGCTTGGGGATCATACACTTGTCAAAGGAGTAATCCTCGTGCCGGCCTTGGCATGAGGAGTGCTTGGTATTTGTTATGGCAGCTGATAATTGATCATCGTCTTTGACTGATGCGAAGGGTCAAGATATACTTTCATGGTGCTTGAGAAAACCTTCAATTTGAACTGCCTTGTCGACCATCTTCGCAAATATAGTGGGCCATGATGAAGTGACATAACGAGCCAATCTGGGTGCATCCCATCTGTGCAGTATTCTATCTCTTGAGGCTCACCTGTTGGTGTGGTCAAATTGATGGCCAGGTTGTGCCACCTTTCAATGTACTCGATCACTAGCTCGTGTAGCTTTTATTTCACCTCAAAGAGTTCAAAGAGTTGCACTTTCCCTTCTATGTCACATAAGCACGTAAGGAACTCTTCCTCTAATTGGGCCCATGATGAGATTGAACCTAGTGGTAACCGAGAGTACCATTTGAATGCTGCCCCCGTAAGGGTTCCCACAAATTGCTGAAGCAATAGATGCTCATTGTTCGCTGTATTGCCACAGGCTGCAATGAAATGCGCTATGTGTTGCTGCGATGAGCCAGTACTGTCAAACTTGGGGAAGTCAGGTCTTTGATAGCTCGGTGATAATGGAGTTTGGTCAACATATACTGAGTAAGGCTTTTGATAGCGATTCGGCTCTTCC
This sequence comes from Amborella trichopoda, assembly GCF_000471905.2. The sequence goes on from NW_006498435.1 coordinate 2,610,580, forward strand.
ATCACTGGGATACTATACTTTTTCAATGCTTCAGCTACCATGCCTTTCACTAATTCTTCGTTCCCAACATGAGCTGATGGGGAGGAGACCGGCAATGAGGGAGGTGACGGTGGGAGTATCCTTCCTTCTGATGGTACTATTTCGATGACCCAATAAGGTGCTTGAGGGATGGTAAATAGGGTTTGGTACCCCGAGGGGGTATGCTCAGGCTTACGAGACACCAATGCCTCTTGGCGCAAAGTTTTCATCATTTTATCTTTTGATCTCATCTCAGCTTGTAGCTACCTCAATGCAGCCTTAAGCTGCGCAATCTCGTCTCCATAAAATTCTGGTACTTCATTGATCACCACTTGAGGGCTCTTCTTCTATTGGAGGATTGGGTTGCTCACCATTGGGAAGCAAAGGGATAACGGAGGATTTGGCGCTAATTGCCTCAAAATCTTCTTTTTGGTCAAGGCAGTACGCTCCAATAATGTTTGCTCACCACATGCCTAATACTCAATGGAGTTCTCGACCATAAGCTCAATTGTCGTTACTTTGACAACATTATTAATGAAGGTCATTGAGCCTTCTTCAAGTTCGCTTCATCTTTGGAGGCTTGGGTATCCTCGTCATCTAATGAGAATCTGAAACTCTCACAAGACAGTGAGGTCACTTGATCATCATTGGGGAAGAATTTTTCAAGACACGCGGCGAACACGTGATCAGCCTCATAAGGACTCATGACGTCATCAAGACATGGAGGCCATACGTAGGAGTTGGAGGAGCGATTTCATTGAGGTGGTCAGCGAAAGGAATGCTGTCCATCTCATCCTCTATTAAGAAATGATTTTCCTCGAATGAGAGTGACGAGCTCTTATCAGAGGTAGGAGTCATTGGATGCATGAGGACGAGAGATGTCGCCCCATCAGAATTGAGCTCTTCATCACCAAATGGGAATGTGAAACCCTTATAGAATGAGGTCGTACTATCTTTGTCAAGAGCACACATGCAACATGCATGACATGGGGGAAGCATGCAGTTGGCTTTACGATGAATCATGGTGCCTTCAGGGCATGGAGGAGCCATTTCAATGGGATTGCTAACAAGGGAGTGTAGCTCTTCCCATCCAGAACTGGGGAGTGGCTTTCCTCAAATGAGAGTGACGAACTCTCATAAAATATAAGAATATCTGGATGAGAGGGGGTGAAGGAGGCCACATCATTAGAACCCTCTAGAGGGGACGGAAGTCCATCACTTCTCCGAGATTCTAGGAAGAATTTCGATGAAAGTCGTGATAGGGTAAATGACGGCAGAGTCTCATTCTTGTTTATGAGATCAATCTCAACATGAGTTTTTCAGTCCTTTGAAGCAACTCAACAGTTCCAGTTCTCTTTTCAGTTTCATCTTGGGAAGCTGGGATGTCGAGGCTGAACTTGGGGGTAGCTGGTAGATCATTCTCTTGCATTATGGGAAGAAGACCAGTCCTTTCGTGGTTCAAACTTTCCACCACCAAGGGATCATGAGCAATGCCCTCGGTGGGTTCGACTTCCATCTCATTTGTGACACTGGGACTGCCTTGCAGCGGTACTTCCCTACTTAATAAGAGTCTAGGGGAAACTGGTTCGGGGCCATGAGTTGCCTCGAGTTCAATCTACTCAAAGATGCCATTGCTCTCGGTGCCCCGACTTGAAAGGGGCTCAGGAGTTTGTTCAGGTGATGACTGAACTGGCTCAGGATTGATGGGGTCACTGGGTCAAAGTGGCTCTTTGCCCCGTCTGGAGACTCTCCTTGGCCCAGAGTCAAGCTTGGAACTAAATAGATAACCGGCTTCTTGATGCCCCGATCAATCTTTTTGGTGTTGACCTCACGCCATGCTTTTCCAGCATCATCCGCATCAAGGGGAATGACAGGGGAGGAAGGCTTCTCATCATTGAAAGGGAAGTCTTCAATCACTTTCTTTCCTTTACCCTTATGCTAGGCCTTCAATGTCTCGGTCTCCCGACTGCATTTTCGGGCCCGACCATGATCTCCCTTCCACATGGCCAGGTAGAACTGTGGTCGAGCAAAGGTGAATTGTTCTTCCAACCCATTCACGTGATTTTCCTTAAGACTGGGTGGAGTGCTAGATTCATGCGTGTGTGTACAGTGCAAAGGTGTGCCTAGAGTGGGCAATGGGATTGGTGCGTGTGTGCGCTCTGCCGAAGGACTTCGGTGACCTAGTGGTCAACCCGAGCTCGAGTAGTGTGTCTAGCCTTAAGAGGCCTGGTGCCGTGAGCAAGTGTGTGTGACGGAATGCCCGTGTGACTATCCCTCACAGAGTGAACAGACATAGATCAGGAAGGGGTACTAAGACGTTCACCCTCGTGTGCTCAGGTAGACCCAGCGACAAGGCTGCCCCGAGCGATGCAGTGCATATGCAAGGGGTGTTCAGTGCCGAGTCCTAGAAGAGCCAAACCCTGATAGTGTCCCGAGGTATCATGAGGGTCACCCCGGGTGGTGCGATGCTCATGCAAAAGAGATGCAGGGCTCGGTTCATGAAGACCCGAATCCTGATAGGGCCCGTGATAACCTGAGGGTTGCCTCGAGTGGTAGCTCAAATGGATGGTCCACTAGCTTTGGTGGGTGTGTGTGAGGGGGTGGCTTCAGAGCCGCCTCCTCCTGGTGTCAAGTATCCTGTTATAGGGGCCCACGGTGATAGGAGGTCGCCTCACTACGACCCACAGGAGCGACGACAGATGAACTATCAGTTGCGGGAGAGGGAAGGGCGGCCTTCGGGCTGCCCTGAGCAGTGGGACTGTCAAGTGAGTTGCCGGTAGTAGGGTGCGTGGTGTGTGTGGTGGAATGTGTGCCACCAATGCAAGGTGCGTTGGCAGAGGATCTACCATTGCAAGGAGGTAGGGAGTGAGGGACTTTTTGGTCCATCCTCACGTCAATCCAGGTCAGGACCTGATAGCATGACATTAGGTTAATGCTCAGAAGGAAGGTCAGGAACGAGGTTCGCAGAACCTGTTCCCGATGAAGACACTCGAGTACGGGGATTATGAAACCCCCAACTCGGATAAAGGGGTTAAGCAACCCTGAAGACAGGTGTGTGTATAGTGAGCATGAATAAAAAGAAAGGATGGTGAAACAAGAACGATCAAACGATAGGATAGTGTGTCCCCAATGGACGACGATGGGTTCCGCCATCCATGAAAGAGGAGAGGAGAGAGAAAGAGAGAGAAAGAGAAGAGAGAAATGAGAGAGAAAGAGAAGAGAGAGAAAGATAAGAGAGAGAAAGAGAAGAATGACAAAAAGAAGAGAGAGAAGAGAGAATGAGAGAATGTGAGAAGAGAGAAAGAGGAAAGTTATCTTAAGCCCAAGGTTACCGACCCAAAAACTTATCTCTCCTTTCTCTCGCTCCAAAAACGTGACCCACAATGAAGAAAGATAACAATTTTATTAAGCTAAAACAGGGTACCTTGTACAATGATATCACGTGATATATATAGATTTTTGCCCAAACATGGGTGGATTAATCAAAATTAACCTTAATTGATGATAATTACAATTTATTTGAATTAAAATAAATTTTAAAAATGGGCAAAAATGACGTTTTGCCCCTTCCCAACAATTCACAAAATCCCAAAACAGTCCATGCTGCTGCTCTAAAACGTGTGTGATCTTCCATGGATGATTCGGGATTGCTCCCGCTCCCGCATGGCAAAAAGATGATTGCTTTCTTGTTGGGCTCAGTATGACGATCGATTTGGTACAAACTTCAAATCACAGATCGTGTTTTTAGGCCACGATCATGCAACTTCAAATTTGTATGAATGTTGAAAACTTTCGATTGATAGTGTTCTTGTTTCTTGATGTTTTCTTTGATTTCTTCACTGAATTGCACTGAGCATGCCGTCACGGTCGCGTTGCAACAAACGCAGCTTGATTTTGTGCCCAAACGAAGATTTTTCCATCTTGGGTTTTTGGTCAGAATTTGAATTTGGCGGCCGAAATTTACAGCAACTTTATCGGCTTCGCGCATGAAATCCGACCGTTCATCAAGTGCAAGTTTCAGCCTAGATGTAGCCTTGTACCTTATGCACGCAATGGCACTAGCCTCATGTCGATCCGTTGTGCGAGACTCATGATATGGCCGCTCCAGTGAGACACGTTGCTGCTGAATTTCTTGCAACTATCTTCACGAATCTCCAACTTGTCTCTAGTTTTTCTCCCTGCTCGGACATTATCACAGGACGTACCACATATCAAAACGCTCGCCTTGATGAGACAAACACGCATGCAAAATTTAAGTGTGATCTTACATGTAACGAGGGAGATATGGGTCTCCGAAGTTCATGCTTATAACTGTGCAAACCAATCTCCTTTAATGGAGATTGGTGCAACGAGTTCGCATGGGAATATCGTGTGGCCTACGCTTTTTTAATGTTTCACCCATAACTTTATCCTGGAACGTTCGTTAAAGCTGAAACTCGACCCCTAGGGATTTTCGACCATGCCGAATCCAATAATAGTGGCCCACAGTGATTTGACGCACCGAAAATAGAGTTATTGATACAGAGTCCGTTTCAGGGTGCTAGAGGCTAATTTTTCTGAAATTGTTTCTTTGTCTGCATTGCCTTCTAAATGTCGGATTACGATGAAACTTGGCAGGTGGCCTTTTAAAGTCCTTAGGAAGATTCTAACTCTTTTTGGGGAAATTCTGAGACTGTCGAAAGTTACACTGTATGTCAGGGCTTTATTGATCGGCTTCTCTGTTATTCCTCATCAGGGACCCAAGGTGCTGAAAAATATGTTCAAACAACTCTCTCCTTTCTTCCTCTTCTCTTTCCCTTTCTCTCTTCTCCTTTTCTCTCTTCTACTTGTTTTTTAAATCTCTTCACTCTTGTCTCTCTTTTTCTCCACTATATCCCTCCCAAGGAGGCTCTTTTGAGGCATATTTACAGTTGGGTTCAACCCGGCCAATATCTCATGACCTTAAGAATCTGCCAAGGTACTGAGGCCTTCTGCCTAGTACCTTTTCAATAGGCTCCTGATAATATCCCCTAGGGGAGGTAAGGTCGGAAAGCTGCAAATTGGTAAATTATATTCTTCTCTCTTCCCACTTTTTTTCTCTCTTCACCTCATACTCCTCTTCTCTCTTCTCTCTTCTCTCTTCACTTTTCGTTATTCTCTTATCCTCCCCTTTTTCCTTCTTACCTTCTATTTCTTATATCTTTTTCTCTCACCCATCCTCTTGTATTCCCATCTAAAACTTGAGCTACCCTCCTAAGCCTATCACTTGAAACCATCCAAAGGGCAAACCAAGGGCTCTCTACCCCAGGCACACATACGAAGCGTGCGTGAGAATAAGGGAGCAAGGTTCAAACCATGCCGAGAGGCCGAGGGGCTTTCAATAGTGATCCAAGAGGCCTCACAAAGCCCGAGCGTGTCCACGACCTCAACCGCGCAAGGTAGGTGCCTAACTCCTCACTACCAAAATCTTCCTCATTTAATTGGTTCCTATCAGCACATCGCACACAAGTCACACATACATGCACGCGTAGGCACACGATTTTTCGAAAAAGGGATCTCGGGCTGGGCCCTTAGCTACGATGCGATCATGGACCGACTACTCATCAACGTCCAAAGTCCATCATACATTCATGGTTGTCTGGTACTTTTTGAATTTAATAATTATTTTACCAGTCAGAGATTTCTAATACTCGATGCGTGCGTATGTATGACCAACTCTTACCAAAATAAAAGATTAAAAAACTAATATAAAAATATCAAAAACAAATACCCCATATACTTCATAGGGATATTTTAGGCTATTTTTATCATCCAAATTATTGCTTTTATATTTTTTTCAGGTGCGCCTCACAAAATCGTACACACCTATAAAATTTCAAATCATTATGATTTGAAAAGATATTATTAAAATTCAAATACTATTATACATATGTGACTGGCTAATCAACTTTGAAAAATGATAAGCCGTAGGTAAAGCACTGTAGAACTTCATCTATACGCATAGTGTAGTGTTTATATATATATATATATATATATATAGTAGTAGACGTAGTAGAGTACGTACCACTACGAACGACTACTACTATAAGTTAGTACGTAGTAGTAGTAGTACGTAGTAAGTACGTAACGTACCAC
>NW_006498435.1:2616731-2644671 GCF_000471905.2 Amborella trichopoda
ACGTAACGTAACGTAACGTAACGTACGTAACGTACGTACGTTACGTACGTACGTACTACGTAGTACGTAGTAGTAGTAGTATAGTATATATATATATATATATATATATATATATATATATATATATATGGGAAAGGATCGTATGAGATCCTCCTACACATAATGCCTTATGGGAGCTTGGGAATTGTCCATTGGATCAAGACATTCCTCGAGATAGGGGTCAAGAGACTTGACAAACAAGTTGCTCTGTGGAATGACCCAAAAATCCCTTGCTCCCTATTTTCTAGTGCCACTTGACAGAGAGAGAGAGAGCGAAGAAGAGAGAGAAAGGTCCAGAACTTAGAAATAAAATAGTAATCCAAGGTGAAAAAAAGTTAGTAAGGATGGGAGAAAAAAGGGAATAAGGTTGAGAGAAAATCTAAAATAGAGGAGGGAATGTACGGGAAATAAAGCTAAGGACAAGAGAAAAATTTGAAATAAAGGAGGAGAAAAAAAGTTATGGATGATTTGCTCCACCCAGACGTGGAATTGAAAAGGAAGGAAGGGTCTCGTTCAGTGTCCCATTCCATTTTCATCGATGTTAAATGCCAAGGTTGTCTCAAGATTTTTGCAGCACCCTAACTGCTGTTGTTTGTGAAAATTTCTCGAGAGTATTGTGCTAGCCAACTGGGGCAAAGGCCGGACTCACCAAAGGCTACCCATCTAGAGAGAAGGGTAACTAAAAAATGCCAACCCCACGCACGCCCCCCCCTCCCCCTCCCCCCGTTTTTGTTCTCTTCTTTCCATAAATGGGCTCATAAGTATATGAAAGAAGGGAGGGATTTTGAATTAAATTTTTCAAGTTCTAAAGAGTTGCTCTCTAGTGGGATGCGTGAACTTCTAGTGTTCTATTGCCTCTTACTAGTCCTCCTCCACTATGGGAGGATTGAGATTCTGGATATTGAAGTTGAGATGTAAACTTGCAATTTGTAGCATCATTTTTTCAAAAAATAAAAGCATAAGTTCCATTGATAAAACTTGAATTAAGGAAGAAGAGGACAAGTTCCATTGATAAAACTTTTACTGTTGAGATAGATTTTTAGTGTACATATAATTTGTTAAATTATAATTTGTGACCAACCATTTGTGTATTAACAGTTTCTTGTCATAGATTGGTGCTTCTTGTAAATAATGGTTAATGGTAAAAAGAGATAAATGATTTTCCCCAAGAAAAAAGAGAAAGAGAAATGATAAAGACTATGTGATTCTAGCCTCATGAAAAAGCTTTTGTTTTGTGATGTTTGGAATTGATAAGAGAGAGAAGAGAGAGTGGCATTTTTATGGGGTTTTTGGTCTTTCAAGCTTGGTGCCCTTTCTCTCTCTTCTCTATCTTGGTCCCTGCAGGCAGGCTACTAGAAACAGCAGGAGGCATCGATGCGACATGGTTGGGGGTTCTTATTCCATGTCATGCTATGTATTTTTAATGGTTTACCGGTTGACCAGTTCACCAGGTAACCTAACATGTATACCAAGATTGGCTCTAGATCTAATAGTGGAAACTATGGGTCCTTTAGCACGCTCGTCTGTCATGGACTCACATGATCATCACTATATATATATATATATACTTATAAAAAATCAATGGGTTCCTTTCATGGATCAATACCCAATTGAATAAGAAAGAACAGAAACATATTATTCATGAATTGCAGTCCATATATCCTAGGCTCAGTTTTTTACCGATTTCTGTAATCTATTGGGAGTTTTGAGCTGAAATTTTACATATATGATCCTAAATCCACTGAATCAATGTAACCTATTGGTGGTTGTATGTCAAGATTGAAGAGCGAATTGATGGTTAAAAGCGACTAAAAGAATGGGATTGTCGAAATTTGAAACATGGGAATAGCTCCTTTAATTTTGAATTTTTTAATAGTGATTTATTGCTAAAAGCTACAAATTTGATTTCTTGCTTTGTGGAGTAAGATCGAGCAAAACTGAGAAATAAATGATGAAATAAGAAGACGTTAAAAAAAATTTTGCTTTAAATTCTTAAAAATAATCACTTTTTCAAATCTTGGAATTTTTATCCAAATTTGTTGCAAAATGCTTTTTGAATAATGTGTTATTATTCTAGAAAAATGATCATATAGGACCTTTCCCCATCCATTCGTGTAGGACCTCAAAGGATCACCATTAAATTTGACACGGATCTCTAAAAAAGCCAAATCCCACATTCATGTCATAACTTTTTTAGAGATTCGTACAAAGTTTAATGGTAATTCTTTAGGGTCCTATAGACATGGGTAAGAGAGGGCCCTATAATGTCATTACTCATTATTGTATTAGGCCAAAACAACAAAAAATTGGTGGAAAGGTAATCAGATAAGTGGACTTGGGGAAGATATGAAAACGGAAGCTTTCCAATGGTAAATGCTGATATTTTCTCAACCATAGGCATAACAACTTAACCCGTTTTGCAAAGGACGGGATGAAAATTGATTTTTCATTCACCTATCATCCGAACTTTTGAGCCTCCATCCATGTTTGTATCAAGAGAGTTCAATAAATACCCCTTCTCTCTTTATTTGGAAGGGGATTAGAGAGAGAGAGTGAAAGATTAGAGACTTGGGAAATTGAGTAATCTAAGCTTAGAGAAAGAAAACTTTGGATCCACTTTGGGTCCGAACTCTGATCCAACACTAATGTGAGAAACAATTACAAAAATTTCATAACTGCCCAAGCCCAAATCCTGTATCCGAAGTTTGCCAAAAAATATGTGCAAAAATAATTAGAAATTGAACTCAAGAAAACCCATTTCTCGTGGATCAAATTATTGCATTGGAAAGCCCATTGGCCTTGGAATTGAGGCATAGTGCTCTTCTCTCGAAAGAGAGCAAGGTAGGGCCATATTCCCCTTGGGAGTTAAAATTGTTGAACCCTCCCAACACTGGTAAGGGTTCTTTCATTTTCTTAAGTGAAATTTGGTTTCTTTTCTTTTTCTTTAGTGTGCGCGTGTCATTCTCTGGTTTTCTGCCTTTCAAATTGGGGTTGGAAAAAAACAAATATCACGCACAAGGGGCCTGACACTGATTCCTGAAAATTTTCTACGATTTGCTCTATTTTTATGTTTTGTCCTTTCTAGAATTTTCTGAATTATTTTCAGATATAAATTTTTTTTTCAAAATTTTCAATGTTTCACATTTTATTCTTCGTATTTTTAGACTTTTAGTGCTCTTCATGATTCAGTTTAGTTTCTACTATTCTTTATTTTTAACAAATCTTCTTAAAAAAAATTTATTGCCTGTTTAGGAATGTAAATACATGGCGAGTCCACTTGGACTCTCCCGAGTAATTTGCCTCAGGCCAGGGCCATGTCCAAAGCCTCGAGCCGAGTTTCAAACTCTTAATGAAGAAAAAAAAATAAGTTGACATTGCCTTTCTATGTAAGATGCACAATTTGCAGTCCAAGGAAAAAAACCAAAACATAAAAGAGCACATACATGATCCTCACACACGCAAGATGGCATAGGTGCAATAACCTTTTCATAATTTTTCTAAAATTACACTCTAACTCTACCTACTAAAAAATAAACCAACAAATGCAACATTTGTACTTCACCAACCCACCCAAGCACTACTCAAATTTTAGGGTCTGAGGCAAAGACCCAGTCACCATACAAACCTCCCTCTCAAAAATCATCATCACTCGTAATCATAATGAATTGGACTCATAGGAATTCATCGAACACTTTGGCTAAAGTATTGTGAGAAGCTGGAATGTAGGCCTAGGAGCACGACCCATCGACCCAATGTCTTCAAAGAACAAGTAGCTTAATCCCCAAAAGTTTTATGGCTGATGAATATGCATGCTCATGAAGAATTGGATTGGATAGCTGACATTTCAAAAATGTGTCCTCGATCTTGTTCGTAAAGAATATGTAGGGCATCTTGTAAAACCCTCTTAAACCTACCCAAATCAAGCTTCACATTTTGTTTTTCAAGGTAGATAGACCTAAGGGAAAGCCAATCATGTTTATGTATGGAAGCAGGATCGACCAATACGGGATCGTTATGTGGATATTCTTCTATGAGTGAGCTCTCCTCTTGTTGGATTTGGTACTCGATGTAGTGTAACTTCATATCATGGGCAGGTTCCCCAAAGCTAGTCCTACCCACCCACTGTAGCCCTCCAAGGGGGATAATTTGAATCACCACAGCCCCCAAAGGTAAAAAAACCATGTTTGTTAGGCCAGCTCCATGAACACCCATCATCACATCACATGAATTCACTAAACCTGCGTACCCAGTCATGTTTGTACCGAACTCGGCATCCCCGATTACCACATCGTAGCCTACTGACTTTGCCAATTCCACTATTTCAGGAAAGTTTAGGAATTTCCTCGTCCTTTTCCTGTATATGATCAAGAGCCTTGGTTTCCTTTTTATGAGGGACCCATTTGATATTGTGCTAATCTTGGCTGGAAGAACATTCATCGCTCTCTTCTCGATTTTGTTTGAGCTTATATTTTTTCTCCCTAGTGAATAAACTTCTCTTAGTAGTGCCATGAAGTCCCTTATGGAGTATTTCTCTGGGGTCATTTGAGGATCTGCTCCAAATTCCTTGTGAAATTCAAGACCAACTTGCGCTTTTGGAAAACAATGTGTGCTTTTGTCATGATCCAAGTCGATAACAACACGGTTAGAGAGGTGAGACAGGATAGCACTATATTTACTGATCCACCATGGTTTAATGTCTGAGACTAGGAAGTGGACATGGCCATGGTAGTGACGAGATGTCAAGAACAGGGGAACAAGCACATCAGTGAAGTCATGGAAGAGGTTACCTGTGTAACTCCCGATTGAGAAGACTATGGCTGGAGAAGTGTGGTTTATTGAGCAATCTGGGGTTTCTTCAGCAGTGTCTCGACGCTTAATGGATATCTCCTTTACAGCTTGCATTGCAATAGGGTCGGCTTTGCGAGCATAAGGTCGGATCTTCCATGATTTTCTTTCTTCGGCAGGTGCAGGAGGGGTGATGAAGAAGAGGGTGGATGAGTTGGGGTGAATTCTTATATCTCCTAAGATTTCACAGTACTCTGATCTTGGGTTAGATACATGGCATATAGGTTTGCTATCTTCGTCTTCGTCATCCTCATCCTCTTGAGCTGGACTACCTGCAAAATTTTCACTTTTGATTACAAGGGAAAATAACGGACTTCCTGAAATGCTTAAATCATAATCGATAGGGTCATCATAGTCTAAAAAAATTCATCATGAATGGTGATGGAGAAAAGAGCGAGACTCGGAATCAGTAGTTCCCACCCTCTCCAAATCCGCTCATCATGTCAATGATAGTGCTTAGCAATGTTTGAAAACTCAGTTCATTCGGAGAATTGGTCGTTTGGGAAACTATTCTGGATTAACGGATCAGCGATTCAGATATGTGGATCGGCCTTTTTGGGCAATTTGGCTTTAAAATAATTACCAGCAATTGCTAAAATTTCTTAAAGATAAAATCTAAGACGAGATTTCTAAAGAAACGATGATGCACTATAGATTTTCATTATTTTACATAAAACGTGTAAAAAATGATAACCTATTTCATTTCACAATGCTTGTTGACCATTACATTCATTTCATTGTTAAAATGAAGTTTAAAATATAACTCAATAGATCTATGGTAGCAACTATGAAGAAACCATAATGTTATCATATATCAAAATTCAAGTTATTTTATCGAATGATACTTGTATGTATTGAAGTCCCTGAGTAAAACCATGTTACTCTTAACAGAAAAAAACAATGAGTATAGACAGTATAGATTGTACATTGGAGGATTGTTAGAATCCCCTCGTGCACAACATGCTCATTTAGCTTATACAAAGTTGGAGCCCTTAAATAATATTTTCCTAATTTCTATTGTTGTGTAGTTTCTCTCTTAGTGGAATGTAAATAGTTGCAAGCAAAAAGCTCCTGGTAGGCAAGAAAAAGCCATGTTCGAATTTTATACATAATAATATATTATTGCTCTGATGTATCCAATAATCAAACTCGTGAAAGACAAAGAACAATTATGTAAAATATATTAGAGGAATGTGTAAGAGAAGTAGAAAACAAAGACATAACATGGAGAGTATTTAGGATATTGACAGAGACGAAAATATGAATTGTGAGAAAGGAATAAATAAAGCAAATGCTTTCATGTGATCACGCCGTGGCTCACTCCTCCCTTGAGATCAGTGAGGTACTGTGGATGATGCCAACCAATACTAGAAATCTCCACAAGACCCATAATTTGGATTGATACCTACCTTGCTAAAAGACTTAATCCTAAATAGGGCGTTGGGATAGACATTGGGAGGTAAGGTACAATAACAAATCGTTCACTACTCATATCATCAACATAACCTCTTTTCAAGTATTTGGAGTCGGCTACATGAAAGCTGGGTCACTATTTTATTCTATCAAGGATCATATCCTCAATGAGGCTCACGACTTCCAACCATATCTTTGTTGACCTACCTCTTGTCATTTTTTAGCCTTCCATTTGAACAACTTACACCTCCAAATAAGTATTATATTAGATATGCACTGCATATGATCATCCCACCTAAGTCTACTTTCTCTGACCTTATCTTCTCTTGAAGTCACACTTAAGTTTAGTCGAATGTATTCATTTTGAATTCTAACCTTTCTTGTCTTGCCACTCATCCACCTCAACATCCTCATCTCAACTACACTCATTCTATGAGTATGTTGGTTATTGACTGCCCAACAGTTAGCTTAAAAGAAAGCTCTAGTTGCACATCTTTGTTTCGCCCACCTAACTCTAATTCTATTTGCAATATCTTCTTGAATCTTTCAATTTTTCTAAATTATCGACCCAAGACACCGTAAGTGTGTTTTTTTTTTATATTTTGTGACCATCAATCTTAATTACTTCCTTGTTTCTACTCGTGTAATTATTAAACTTGATATATTCCATCTTAGTTTGGGAAATTTTAAAACTTTAGATTCTAGAGTATCCCTCCAAAGTTTCGACTTTGTGTTGATGCCGCTTCGGGTCTCATCAATCAAAACTATATTGTCTGCATAAAAAATACATCATGGTATCTCATATTGTAGGTGCCTAGTTAAGCTGTCCATAACTAAAACAAAGAGATAAGAGCTTAACTCACTCGTCTATCCATTAGTTGTTCACACACTAATTCGCTCTTTGTATATATCTCCCACCAAGTCGATATAATATCTAGATCGATAAAGACCGTAAGAAGCTCTTTTCCCTTCCCTTAAACGTTTCACTAGATGAATAATATTCCCTAATCATATCAATTTAATATATAGAGCAAGGCATACTTACCTCGTGCACATAGTGTGGGCAGGGCCAGCTATCTCATATAGATGAGATTAGTAAATAAAAAAATAAAAGATTGAAAATTAAAAAAATATAAATAATAGCAAAATAAAACAATTATTGGAATTAGGCTAAATCGCTTCATTCCCTGAAAAAACCGACTTATTCTCGCAGAACCGCCCAATTTTGGATACAGCTGAGGAATTGGAATGGTCTCTAATGATTCCTAAATTGGATAGACGACTTTTAAACGCTGGCGAGTATGATGACTTCCATAGTTCTCATGATTATATTATATTTTCCCACTTAAGAATTGCAAGAAGGTATTGAAAAGCCATTAATTAATGATGATTATAAAAATGCAGGAGACCCATCAAATGGCTCCAAATCCATGGACAGTTTTGTATCCCTACATTTAAATATTAGAAAATTAATCAAGAATAATCATTTGAGTAAGTAAAGTGAAATTTCTAAAAGAAGCGGTATTTCAGTCAATGATTTTATTACGTTACATATTAGTTGTGGCACATGCAGTTTAGTTTTTTGAAAAGTAGGAAATTTGGTTTGTAGAATAAGCAAGCAAGAGGTAAGACAAAATTTCAAACACGGCCAAATTAAGGGCATTTTGTGTAAGTGCGTTTTGAATATATAGGTTCACTATGAAGATTTATTGCACTCTAAATATCATCTTATGCAGAAATTTATCGACAAGATGCCCTCTAGAAAAAATAAGCAAATAAAAAAAAAAAAAAAGGAAAAAGGTGGGCAGCAAATCAATGTTTGTCACTTAACCAAAAATTATAATAATGAACTTGCCCAAAAACAACAAATCACTGTTTGACTTAATGTTTCACTTTCCCACGAAATAAAGATGCGCAACAAAATTATAGTTATTAGATTATATATCTGTGTTACGAGGACCTCACAATTGCTACTAGCTATTAGATACCAAATTGGATGCCTTGGGTGTATCACAATTTTAGATAATGACACAAAACCACACGATTTGAAATTTAATGGACAATAATAATTGTGACCTGCTTGTATTAAAAGTAAATAGTCTCTTTCTAATTTCAATACACACAGTCTTGGATTTGGATTCAGTCGCCCACCATATATAGAAGCACACAACCCTTCCTTTTGCAGTTGGATTTGGATACAATAATTAACATGATCAATTTCAATCTGGGGACTTATGGCCTCACCGAGGATGTGGCCTTTAATATAGCAGAATGAAGAACCAGGATCAATGTAGCCGACTCTAATTAATAGGAAAAAAGCTAAAATGATGATGATGATGATGAAGATGAATTAACATGATCATTTTATCAAACACCATGATAATGAATCTAAAAAAAATATGATTTTGGCCTCTTAAAAATGGTCTATCTTATTCTTTTGGGCCATTAATTCCAATTCTTCAAAGATAATGAGATCATCACTATTTTTAGGGCTCAAAATTCGAGAACAAGTAAAAAGAAAAAGTTTATATAATGTTACAACCTTAAAATGTAGAATTAAAAATGCACCTAAGAAATCCATCGAAAAATATTATTTTAATATTAAAAAATCCTCTAATTCATCATCTTGACATTGAGATGTATGAATATGAAAAAGAAAAAGATTTTTCTCAAAAATGGTGCATCTTGAAGCACATTATCTAGATCGTCCATTTTCAAGATTATCATATGTGTATAGAGATCTACTTGATTTTGACCATTTTTTAAATTTAAAATTTTATAATTAGATATAAAAATGGATTTTTAGATAATGCTGAGAATTTTTATAAAATTTAGACGTGCGCCTTAATTGGATTGTTTAAGTTTGTACCCTTATAGAAACGACACCCTAAGTAAAAATAGTGATTTAGGATACATTTTGAGCCCTAAACCCTTCAAAGCTAGAGTGAATACATGAGCCTATGGACTCACGATGAATTTTCAGTAAAATAGAAAACAATTTTTGCATTGCTTACCTGAATATCGTTGTAAATTGAAAAGGGTTTTTCTGGGAATAAGGATCCCGTGTAATTACCTGATTCAGAAATCTGGACGTCCTTCGTCGCCATATTGAGCCCAGCCCTCTTGGGTACCTTTAGATTCAACGATCCCACTAAAACAAATGAACAAAGACTATCAGCCTTTCAAAAATACCAAAAACATTGAAAGGAACACAATCATAATTGACCGTTAAACATGAAATCAGGAGGTTGATGATGCGTCATTGGATGGGCACTATGTCCAAAATAAAACTCTTTGAATATTGTCACACACTTCAATGTAGTTAGATTTCACATCAAATGGCTAAAAATGGTTGTGATTTTTTTTTTACCTAAAGTAAATGGTCGTACGTATAGAATCTCTTTATATTATTATCGGTCATGCATATGTGTATATTACATTTTAGTATATAGAAAACTATAGTAACTCCAATAAAATCTGGTTCAAAACAAATATAGTAACTCCAATAAAATAAGCAAACAACAAAAAATTTCAATTTTAATAATTTTTAAATGTGTAGTGTACTAAAACCGAATGCACGGACCTAAAGTAATCCACCGGAGAATATTCATGTGGTAACGAGGGCGTTTTTATTGAGATATGAGATTTGTTACCCTCCACTCAAATGATGGACAGCGGTGGAAATAGGGGGAACTTCCGAGGGGCGTATCTTGCTTTGTACGACTGGGCCCGCCCTCTCAATATCACCGTCCATCATTTCACATGATGGTGATTATAGTAACGAACCATGATATTACGTAGTCTTTATCATATTGTATAGATTCTCATTCATGAAAATGTTCATAAAAAAAGGCATATTGTGTCAAAGCAAGATCACGGCAAACGATACACAGGGCGTATGTTGCAGATGATGGAGCATCCACCATCCATTCTGAACAAGGACTACAAAGCTGAGCCTCAGTTCCTAATGGTAATCCACTATTTACAGTGATGGCCAGCTTCTATACACTAGTACCATGAATTTCGAATTCTTTCATGTCAAATATAACTCAAGAAGTGGTTCAGATTCAACATTCAGGAGAAAAAGAAAAAGAAAAAAAAAGGGAAAAATCTGGGCTCTGAGACTAATCACATCTTACCGTTGGGCGCCGGGCAAGAGTGCGGCCTGAGGAGAGAGAAGGCGAAGAGAGAGAAGAAGAAGCACAAAACCAATGCCAAACTGAACAACTTCATTTTTTCTCCCTTCTACTAGAGTGTCTTCCTCCTTTCTTGCTCTCTGCAACTCAAAACCCCTGAGTCTAATTACTTCCACCTTTCAGTTTCTCTCTCTTATAAGGACCCTTTAGATCCTTCCCCATATCTTCTTTTCTATATTATTATAACTAATAATGTATTATAACTAATAATGCAATTGATTGGGACAAGCTAGTTGACCCCTCAAGTGAACCCGAGGGTGCACCTGGTCAAAGCCAAGGTGCAACTGGGCTACAGATCGATCAAAACCAAGCAACGCAACCAAGTCAAGTGTGCAGTTGGGGTGTCCGATCACTTGTTGTAGGGGCTGATTGTTATGCATCAACCTACATTTTTCAATACTAATTTATGGACAAACGATCTAGATCATCCAATGCCAATAAGATTCTCGAATGGCATAGGCAATATAGATTAATTTTGAAGAAAAAGAGAGTGCCATACTTGTAAGATCATTAATTGAGTGATTTACATACGGAGCCTAATTTTTCTAAAAAAATAGAAAATGATCTATTTATAGGTAGAAATTATAAAGAAGGTTGATCAACTCCTTCTTTTTTTTGTTTCTAAATCTTCTTCGGTCTGAATTTTGATTTGTTTTACTGTTTTTTGGTTAGTAGGGTATTGCCTTACTAGCAAAAAAAGTTGAAAAAGAAATAAAATAAAATTCTGTTCAAGGATGTCTTGAGGATCGAGAGGCAATTTTGAAAAAATAAATAAAAAAACTGGTTGACCGACTTTCTTTGTAATTTTCACTTATAAATCAAAATTTTGTATTTTTCATAAGTTTTGGGGTCCGTACGTAAATCACTCTCATAAATTCTCAGTTTCTTGGGGGAAAAATGCAAGAGAAACTTTCTTGTACGAACAAAAAAAAGAAAAGAAAGAAAAAAAAGAACTTATTAATTAAACATGTGTTGGTGTAGAGGAATATACTCCTTACGAGGGAAATACTTAAAAATTGGTTGGCAGAGTGATACTATTTTGCACCAAGAACATGGAAAACCATGTTCTCATTTTATATAAATCCAACAACTACTACGCCAAATTAAAAATGGTTTTCTTCAGTACGTTTCTTGGGGTAGCAATTTCTGAACGTTGAATCGGGAGAATAAAATAAAAGTTAATTACTTGTAAGGATCCTCCAATGGTCTACACACCGAGACTTATGCTTCTAAACAATAAACCATTCACGCCGAACTAATTATTTGTGATGCCTAGCTGTACTCATTTTCATGTGAGGAATCTGGTCATTCACTCTTCTTTCTCTCTAACAATCCCACACGTCTCTTTTCATGATCAAACGCGTGTTCTCTCTCAACCTATTTTACATTAGGAAAATGGTTTGATAGGCCTGCAGTCATGTTAAAATAAGTAAAATCTCATTTTATAACTCATTGAAAATTACAATTCATGCATTAAAAAACCTCTACATGGATCATCTTAGCTTGCCCATTATCGTTGTCAAAAAAATAAAAATTTTAAGCTCTAAAAATAGTGTATATTGTACCAAAATATCAAAACAGTTTATTTTCCCCTAGAAGTAAATGTTCATAGTTTTACCACTTGAAAACTGTTTCGAATAACCAAATTGCAGGTGAGCGAGAGAGGCTGGTAGCAGCGGAGAAGATGGGGAAGAAAGAGGGCGGCGGTAGAGCTGAGGGAGCAGGCTGCGATGGTGGGAGGCGTTAGTTGTAGGTTGGAAGAAGAGGATGGGTGAAAAAGATTGCAGAGGATGGAGCGTGGCGGTGATTGGAGTGATTGAGTGCAGGAGGCGGGTGGCTGTAACAGAGGTATGGATGTGAGACAGAGAGGCCGAGGTGGCTGCAGCAGGTGAGTGATGGTCGCTATGATTGAGGGGTGAAAGATTGTGGCAGACTAGAGAGAGGTGGAAATGGAGGAAGAGGGGGATGATGGGGAGGAGGTCGCAGGGCAATGACGTAGAGTGGGGCGCACGACAGTGGGTTGAAGCGAGTGGGCACGGTGGTGCACGGCAGTGGGTTGAAGGGAGGGGGCACGGTGGTGCACGGCAGTGAATGGTGAGTGCGTGCAGCAGTGGTGCACGGCGATGGAGGGCTCGGCTGTGACGCACGGCGGTGGTGGTGTGCGGGAGTTATCGTGCACGGCGATAAGGTAGAAGTCCCCCACGGCGATAAGAAGAAAGGTATGGATGGACGTGAGGGAGCACAAATAGTGAGAGGGAAAAAGTGAATGTTAGGGTGCACAACAAGGTTCTTGCGAGGGAACGCAACCCACTACAGCACAGCAAAAAGAAGGGGGAGGTGTACATGAGGGACCACCAAAAAGAAATGGAGAAGGTGGACTCGAGGGTGCACAGGAAGCAGGTGGTCAGCAGCCCAACAAAATGTACGGGCTACCAAAAAGGAAAAAAGAAGGTGGACTCGAGGGACCATAGCAAAATAAAAGTTCTTTAAGCAAACGGCATGCCGTGCTTAATAGTGGGTATTGTTGAGCCAAACAAAAGAGAGGAGAGAGAAAAAAAGAAGGGAAAGAAAAAGGAGAGAAAAAGAAAAGAGAGAGAAGAAAAAAAATATGACCTTAAGCTTAGAGGTAACGATCCAAATATTTCTCTCTCCTTCTTCTCTCTCCAAAACATGACCAAACAAAGATGAAAATTTTATTCAATCAAAGTAGGATCTTTTACAATGAGGTATAACATGATATATATAGACTTTCACTCAAACATGGGTGGATTAATCAAAATTTATCCTAATTGCTAAAAAAATATAATTGATTTGAAGTACAGAAAAATCTAAAAATAAAGGCAACATGACAATTTTGCTCTTGTCCAACAATACACAAAATTTCAAAACAGTCCCTACTGCACTCTTGAAATGTGTACGATTTTTCTAGGCCGATTCGGGATTGCTCTGACACTTGTTTGGCTAAAAGATGATCGTTTTCTCATTGGGCTAGGCAAGACGATCAATTTGGTAGCAACTTCGAACCACAAATTATGTTTTTAGGCAACTATCATGCAACTCCAAATTTGTAAGAAACTTGAAAGCTTTGGATCGATATCGTGCACATGTCTTGATGTATTTTCGTGATTTCTTCCCTGAATTACACTGATCATGCCGTCAAGATCGATTTTCAACAAATGCAGCTCGATTTCATTCCTGAATGAAGATTTTACAATTTTTGGGTTTTGGCCGGAATTTGAATTCTGACTGCTGGAATTTTGCAGCAACTTTAACACCTTTCTACACCAAATCTAACCATTCATAACTGGTGGGGCTCGAACCAGACATAGCCCTGGAGCTTACGCACGCAATGTAACTAGTTTCGCGTCGATCGGGTATGCGAGCGACGTGATATAGCCGCTCGAGTGGGTCGTGCTACTGCTAATTTTCTTGCAACCTTGATCAGGAATCACCATCTTCTCTCTATCTTTTCTCCCTGCTCAGGCATCGTCATAGACATTGCCACATATCAAAATGCTCGTATTGACAAGACGAACACGCTCCCAAAATTTGAGATCGATTTGACTCAAAATGCGGGAGATATGAGTCTTCAAAGTTGTTATTTGTGACTGTGAAAACCAGTCTCCATTAATGGAGATTGGTGCAAGGAGGGCGCATAAGAATAGCGTGCGGCCTCTCCTTTTTCAGTCTTTTACCCATGACTTTGTTTTGAAATGTCTGTGTAAGCCGAAATTTGAGCCTAGGGAATTTCAACCATGCCGGATGGTCCCACAACCATTTGACGCTCTGTTAATAGGGTTCCAGTTATAAGACCCGTTTCAGAGTGCAAGAGTCCAATTTTTTTGAAACTGTTTATTTGTCTGCACTACCTTAGACAAGTTGGATTGCGACGAAACTTGGCAGGTGGCCTTTTAACATCCTTAGGGATTCAAAGCTATCAAGAAGAGAGTACACGTGCTACTGTCAGAAATTCCACTGTAAATTAGGGCTTTATTCACCGACTTCTCTTTTATTTCGCATCGGAGACCAAGGTGCTAAAAAATGTCTTCAAACATATAGAGAAAGAGAAGAGAGGAAAAAGATAGAGAGAGTAAGAGAGAGAAGAAATAAAAAGAAAGAAGAGAGAGAAAAGAGGGGGAGAGAGAAAGAGAGAAGAGAGAGACAAATAAGAAGAGAGGGAGAGAGAGGAGAGAGGAGAGAGAATGAGAGAGAAAGAGAGAAAGAAGAGGGGAGGAGAGAGAAAGAGAAGAAGATGTGAGGGAAGATGATGAGAGAGAGAGAAAGCGGTACGTCAGCTTAACCGTCGGTTCGATTGATCATGAGTGAAAGCTAGGGAGAGAGAAAGAGAAAAAGAGGAGAAAGAGAGGGAAAGAGAATGATAGAGGAGAAAGAAGAGGAGGAGAGATAAACAGAAGAGGAGAGGGCGGATTGACGGCTTAGCCACCGATCCTGTTTACCACGAGAGAACGAGAGAGAGAAAAAGAGAGAAGGAACAAGAGAGAGAAGAGTAGAGAGAACAGAAAGAAAAAGAGAAGAGGAGAGAGAAAAGGAAGGAGAGAAGAGGGAGTGTTATTTGTCATTTTTGACACACCTCAGTCCTTCAATCAAATAGAGGAAGAGAGCCGGTTACAGCTCGGTCACCGTGGCCTACTAGACATAGCCGCACGAAAAACAGAAGTCGTAGAAGCCATAAACCTTGAATTAATATGACCAAGGAAAAAGACGCCTACATGAACAAAGAGTCGAAGCCTTATCCCTGCCATTGCAGGCATAGGAGCCGGATAGGCATGCCAAATGACTATTGTCATCTTTCAAGAAAAAGGAAGTGGGCCCGGGCTTAAATGGACAGACCCAGAGGCCATAAGCCTGGACCATCGCAAAGTAAGGCAGAGGCACGCCTTCTGCCATACGGCCTCACTAAACCAGTCGACGGCCATGGCGATTCCTCAACCACCCCTCGACGAGCTCGCAACTTCGTCCTTGCAGCCGAAAGCCTCAAACACCCACGAAAAGCTACGACGAAATCCTTCCCTTTGACGAACAAGCGCAAAAGACAAGCCTCCTCCACGAAATAGAGGAAAGGAGACCTGGGATCACAGGTGCTGGAATATTCAGAACGACGTCTTAGCCCTTCAGAGAATAAAACTCGGCCACACAAAAGCTGATACCGAGGAAGGAACACTTCTAAGAAGAGAATTGAGGTCGAACACGACAAGCAGCATTTAAAGTAAAACAAAAAGAGACGCGAAACCCAAGGTCACAAGACTAAAAATAAGAAAAATCCCCATCACCGGAAATCCGTTTTTCAACGATCCATTAGAAGTCCAAGAGCAATGAAAAATAATTTAAAACCTTTTGCAAAAAAAAAACACTCGAAGAAAACCTTCCTCAGACTCATCGAGATGCTGCAAATCAAGAAAGAAGTCATCAAAGAACCCACAAAACTGACCAGACTCCTTCCCTCACAAAAGGAATTGCCGCAACACGATCAAAAGGCATCAAAACGATAAAAAAAAAACAAATGACAAGAATACAACAAAAGATCAACCAAACTCATGTTGCAATTCCCCGGGAAGAGCTCTCAAAGTTCGATGATGATGACATGCTTCTCAAGAAAGGACGAGTCTTTCATTCATGTAAAAGAACTTAAAGGGCATTTTGATCATTATACCCAATTTCGAGAATTTATTTTAATTACTTTTAATTGTATTTAGGCTTAGTTTTTGAGTATCCACCCCGGTTTGTGGAAAACTCGATATAAACAGGCTTAAGCCAATTGTAAAAACAGGATTACAATTCAATAAAGTCGAGGCATTACGCTTGATTCTACTTGTCTTTTCTCTTAGCCTTAGCATCCCAGGGAGACGAGAGAGAAAACTTTTACGAGT
This sequence comes from Amborella trichopoda, assembly GCF_000471905.2. The sequence continues at coordinate 2,633,113 of NW_006498435.1, forward strand.
GAGGAAAATACCCTCGACTGCGCGAGTACACACTTTCTTCTTCTTGAAGAAGCTTATCGCTTCCAAAACTTGCTCTCTTCTTCTCCCACACGCGTAATCCCACGCACGTGCAAGACTACGCGGACCAAAGCAAATCGGAAAGGGTTCGAACCGATGCGTGTCATCATCTAGTCCCTCTTCCTGGCTTTGATACCCTGAAAAGAACGACAAATTTCTGGAGGCTTTTGTCAGACATCAGGCCGATGCTCCGAGTCCCTTTGTGAGGCCCGGATGCGCAGCTGATCTGAGGCTGGCTCAAGATGATACTCTTAGGAAAGACCTTTGAGTACCAGTTCTCGAGGTGCTTGCTCGGAGAAGGGAGTGCAGCATAAGAAGGAGTTAGTTCACGATTCCACTTGAGTCGTAAGCGAGGAGGAACCTGCAAAGTTGGTGCGTGTGCACCTTTAGGGTTAGCAGTCCGGGTGACTTAGGTGTCAACCCGAGCTCGATCAACGGGTTTGACCTTGGAAGGTTAGGACCCACGAGCTTATGCCTGTGAGGGACGGGGTAGGAACCTATCTCTCATAGGGTGAAGCTGTGTGTGGTGAGAGGGAGGACGTAGTGGTCGACTCTCTAGTGCTCGAACTGACACAGAACTGGAGCTTCCTCGAGCTGACACAGAACTGGCGCTTCCTCGAGCTGTTGGATGCATGACACATGCAGGGTTCGGCTAAAGAAGGCCTAGCCTTGAACACGAGTTCAAGGCAGCGTGAAAGTTTCTCCAAGGTATGGCTAAAGCGGATGGACCACGAGCCTTTAGGTGTGTGTGTGGGGTGGAGACCTCAGGATCTCCGCCTTTGTGTGCTGAGCTTCTAGGTGTATAGACTCGGGGTAGTAAAGGAGTTCGGGGGGTAGCCTTGCGGCGACCCTTAGAAGTGATAGCAACCTGTTTACCTTTCATGAGAGTGGATAGGGCAGTCTTCTGACGTACCTCATCAATATGACGGGTAAGAGATTTGCCAGTAGCTAGGTGGGTGTTGTGTGCGGTAGCAGATGTGCTACCAACGCAAGGGCCCTTGGTGGAGAGTCCACCAGGGTGAGAAAGCGGGGAGGCAGGGACCTTTAAGTCCCCTCTCGCACCAATCCAAGAGAGAACCTGGGAGCCGGATTGTGAGTCCTGACTCAGAAGGAGTGTAGGGAAGGAAGCTTGAGCTGCCCGCTTCCCCAGGACAGTCATGAGTGCAGGGATAAGAAAGTCCCTGACTTGGATGAAAGGGTTGAATAACCCAGGTGCTATAGAAAGTAGTGCAGGAAGTGAAAGAAGATATTGATCAAGTAAGAGCGAACTGACGCAGGGGGTAGCAAGTCCCCATTGGAGTTGCCAAGTAGGTTAGGGGCCTTGATCTTCCCTCACCAGATCTAGGTGATCGAGTGACAATGTCTCGGGTTCAGAAAACCCAGGACTTGAGATCGCTCTCTCAGGAACATTGTTTAAGAACAAGGGCAGGTATCCAACTAATGAGAGAGGAATTTTGGATATGAGGTGGGGACCAACCTCACCTGGGTCCATGACTTACTCGGGCTGACTCGAATGAGTGCCCTCTTAGATCACAATGAAAAGCCCCCCATCTGCTTTAGTTGGTTCGGAATCGCCTCTTATGACCTACAATCTTCTTGTTTTTTACACAACACTATTATGGTTAATTTGTAAGACAAGTGGGCCGAAGGGCCCACCCTTATCTTAGGGCAATGCACATTCGTGAGGCTAGGAATGTGAGGGGCTAGAGTGACAAAGTGGAAGGTTCGAACAAATGTTTAAGAGAGAGGAAAACTTGATGAAGGGACAAGACTAGCTTGATAGCCAAACAGTGACTGACTCGGAGTGGTAGCAAGATGGGCACGGTACTCAGGACCAGCACACCGGCAATACTACACGAAATCGAGGCCGATATGGCGGTGCTAGGCTAGGTCAACCCTCGATCAGGTGAGAAGAGTAGAGAATGGAGGGAACATAAATGGACGAACAGAAGGAGAAGGAGGCTCGCGCATGACGCTGCCGTTGCCATGTGTGACTTATGAGACCACAAGAGAGGCATGCGCGACACTGCCACTGTCGTGCATGGCCTCTGAGGGGAACTCAGGCAGAGAAGAGGAAGAAGAAGGAGATGAAGAGAGAGAAGAATAAAATAAAAAGAAGAGAGAGAAGATGTAATTTGAGCATAGGGGTATCGGTCCAATAGTTTCTCTCTCCTTACTCTCTCTCTCAATGTAACCCAACAATGAGAAGAAAGATAAACTCTATTAAGTAAAAACTCTCTTTTTTGAAGAGTTCAAGCCTTTTTGCATACAATGATGGTACGATATATATAGAATTGTGCTCAAACATGGGTGGATGATCAAAAGTAACCCAAATTGTTGAAAATTAAGATTAAAATGAATTAAAAAAAAAATAGAAAATAGGGTACAAAATGGCAGATTTGCCCCTTCCTAACAAGTTGTGGAATTTTATAGCAGTCCCTGTGTTTCCTTAAAACGTGCATGGTTTTTCGTGGATGATTCGGGGTCGTTCTGATGCCTGTTTGATGGAAAGATGATTGTTTTTTTATAGGGATCAGTATGGTGATTGATTTGATACCAACTTTGAGCCATGGATCATGTTTTTAGGGTACGATCATGTGTCTTGAAATTCAGATGAATCTTGAAACTTCAGATCGATAGTGTCCTCTTTCCGTGATGTTTTTCTGTGATTTCTTCGCTGTTTGTCACGATCACGTAGCAACAAACGTAGCTCGATTCTGTACCCGGACGAAGATTTTACAACTTTGAAATTTTGACCAGAATCTAGAATTCTGACGGCGAAATTTGCAGTCACTTCATCGGGTTTGTGTGCAGAATCTGACCATTCATCATGTACGAGGTTAGAGTGGAAAATAGCTTGGGACCTTACGTACGCGATGGAATTGGTTTTGCATCGATCGGGTTGCGAGCGACATGATTTGGCTGCTCGACCGAGACATGACGCTGCTGATTTTCCTACACTTTCTTCACGGATCAGCAACTTCTCTCTAGCTTTTCTAGGTGCTCGGGCGTCGTCGCGAGGTGTGCCACATATCGAAATGCTCGTCTCAATGAGGCGAATACGCTCCAACAAATTTGAACGTGATCCGATCACGGATGAGGGAGATATAAGTGTCGCAAGTCACTATTCGTGATTGTCCCTTTATTGGAGCCTAGTTGCAGGGTGGCTGCACGGGAATAGCATGCAGCTTTCCCTATTTCACTCTTTTGCCTATAGCTTCTTCTTGAGATGTTCGTTTAGGCTAAAATTTGACCCCTGGAGGTTTTCAACAGTGACGGATCCAATGGCGGTGGTCCCAAACCAAATTGAGATACTGAAATATAGCTCTAGTTGTAGGGTCCGTTTCAAGGCGCTAGAGGTTGATTTTGTCGGAATTGTTTCTCAGTCTGCACTGCCTTAGACATGTTGGAAGGTGAAGAAATTTGACAAGACACTTTTGAGATTCCTAATGAAGATCTTGATCACTTTTGGGGCTATTATGAGACTGCTAGAATTTCTACTGTTTGCTAGGCTTTTATTGAGCGGGGGCCCCATGATGATGAAAAATATCTTCCAACAGTTACAAGGGAGAAAAGACTGCTTCTACGGAACTACTATGGAAAGCTAATTTGATTTCCTCAAGGCAAAAATGATTGATCGACCCTTTCGTATAAGAATCGAACACCAAAGAGTCAAAGACACCAATCCACAAGATGCAGGATCCTTCGTGTTATAGACAACTTGGAATACCTAGATAGAAGGACCTCCCTTGTGCGAATGATGAAGCTCCACCTGTCTATGCAAGAGCTACCTCATTCTCCCTTAATAAGGCCTTAGTTCCCCCTCAACCAGGCCTTAGAAAAACCAAAGAAGACTTCTTGTTCTTTTTTGCTACAAAGTGAAGGTGAAAAAGGATCGCTACCCAAAGAAGGCCAGAGCAAAACAACCCTCTTGTTATAATAGATGACTCATCCAAGGGCCTGACAATGAACACGGTGAAACTCCGCATTTGGTCGATCTTCACCACCAAAGGGATGGCCGAGTCAAGAGCTTCATGACCCATCGTCGAATGAACGAGACCAGATCTAAGTTCGATGACGACTGACGTTGGGCACACGATGACAAGCATCCTTCTCCAGCTCCCAAGAGCGTGAAAACAACTAGAGAGCTCAGGTCCCCCATAAAAAAGATGACCCACTTACCAAGCCTCTTGGAGCTAGTTCAACTCTAAACAAGCAAAGGAAAGTTCCCTATGCTGCATTTGCGCCAGAACGCCCCTTTTATAGAGAAAACTACAGGCTCACCACAAAAGCACTTGCCATTTCCCGAAAAGATGCCTCGTACAACTACATCGACACATGTCGTGGAACTACGTTCCGACTCCTCAAACAATCAGCGTCTTCACCGCCACGCCTTCCTAGTGCCATTATCACCAGATCATGAGGCGGATTTCACACCGATGCTTCACCTACCAGAAACGCCACCTCACCGAAGGAAGGCCTGCCGCGTCCTTCTGAATTCCATCGTCTCCTTCAACCATGCGTCACCAATGGGCAGCAAGTCCTCCAAATAAAATGACCAGGCCTAGGGCTCCCGTCCTAGCTCTCTCTCAACAACCCTCACTGCAATGTGCAATGGTGAGTAAAAAAAAAAAACGGGCGTTGCGAAAACCCAAAAAGAAAAGGGCACTATGAGTAAAAATGGAAAGATAGCAAAAGGTGGACGTGACCCCGAAGTCACTTGCAAAACTACCTCGAAAGGGAAGCTGGTGAACACTATCACCGTGGCACATTTCAGGCCTCATCGCCACCACAAAAAAATTTCAGGCCTCAACGCCACTTTACAAAACAAAATTCAAACCTCAGTACTGCCCTCCAAAAATTTCAGGCCTTAGCACCACCCCACAAAAACAAATCTCAGGCCTCAGCACCGTCTTCCAAAAATTTCAAGCCTCAGTGCCACCCTCCAAAAATTTAAGTCCTCAGTCCTCAACGTCGCCTTCAAAAAATTTCAAGCTTCAGTGCCGCCCTCCAAAAATTTCAGTCCTCAGTGCCACCCCACAAAACAAAATTCAGGCCTCAACGCTGCCCTCCAAAAATTTCAAGCCTCAGTGCCACCCTCCAAATATTTCAGGCCTCAGCGCCACTCCACAAAAAAAAATTCAGGCCTCAGCTCTACCCTCCAAAAATTTTAGGCCTCAGTGCCACCCCACAAAAAACAAATTCAAGCCTCAGCACCGACCCCCAAAAATTTCAGGCCCCAACGCCAGCCCACAAAACAAAATTCAAGCCTCAGCACCACCCTTCAAAAATTTCAGGCCTCAACGCCACCCCACAAGACAAAAATCAGGCTCAACTCTACCCTCAAAAAATTTCAAGCCTCAGTACCACTCTCCAAACAAAATTTAAGCCTCAACGCTGCCCTTCAAAAATTTCAGGCCTCAATGTCACCTCACAAAACAAAATTTAGGCCTCAGCTCCGCCTCCCAAAAAACATTTCAAGCCTCATCGCCACTCCACAAAACAAAATTCAGGCATCAGCGTCGCCCTCAAAAAATTTCAGGCCTTAACGCTGTCGTCCAAAAATTTTTGGCCTCAGTGCCACCTCACAAAAACAAAATTTAGGCCTCAGCACCGCCCTCCAAAAATTCCGACCTCCGCGCCACCCCACAAAACAAAATTCAGGCCTTAACGCCACCCTCCAAAAATTCTCCGGCTTTAGTGCCACTACAAAGACCTCTCAGCCCAGTGCCGTCCCAAGAAGGGTCAAACAAGAAAGAAGAAGTGGAAAAAGGAAAATCGCCCAGACGGGTCAAAGATGCCCCCCCAAGGGCACACGATTGCCAAGCCGGAGGAACAACACATCTCACCAAATAGACCGCCTTGAAAACCCTCCTTATCGACTGGTCTAGATTTTTCAGGATTGGCCACACAAAAGCCTTCGACCGGACCCGATAGGATGGGAAGCAGAAGAGGTACCCTGACCAACCAAAAACCATCCCCAAGCTCCGGTAAAGCAGCTCATGCACCTGCCCACGGCTCTTCTACCGTCTATCTAAGGCACACCCCTCTAAAACATCTTGGCAAGGATTCTAAATTGATGAGCTTCGACGTCAAAAACCACTTCTTTCCAAATGTTGCACTGCTCACCTCTCTCAAAGCGTAACATCCATTGGGCAAGTTGTTATACATCATTTTTTATGCACCTCAGCCCTTCAATCAAATAAACAATGAGAGCCGGCTACAGCCCGGTCACCGTGGCGCACAAGACATAGCCACACAAAAAATAGTAGTTGTAGAAGAAATAAGCCTTGAATAAAGATGACCAAGGAAAAAGACGCTTACACGAACAAAGAGTCGAAGCCTTATCCCCCCCACCACGTGTACAGAAGCCGGATAGGCATGCCAAACGACATCGTCATCTTTCAAGAAAAAGGAAGTGTGCTCGGGCTCAAACGGACCGACTTAATGGCCCTAAGCTCGGACCATCACGAAGTGGGGCAGAGGCACGCCTTCCATCTTACGACGTCTCACCAAACTAGTTGACAGCCATGGTGATTCCTTGACCACCCCTCGACGAGCTCACAACTTCTTCCCTGCAGCAGAAGAGGAGCCGAAAGACTCAGAGACCCACAAAAAGCTTAGACGAAATCCACCCCTCTGACGAACAAGCGCAAAAGACAAGCCTCCTCCATGAAACAGAGGAAAGGAGGCCTGGGACCACTGGCACCAGAATATTCAGAACAACGTCTTAGCCCTTCACAGAAGAAAAATCGACCACGTAAAAGCTGATACTGAGAAAGGAACACTTTCAAGAAGACAACCCAAGTCAAATACAACAAGCAGCATTCAAAGCAAAATAGAAAGAGGCACGAAACCTAAGGTCACAAGAATAAAAACTAGAAAAATCCCCATCACCGGAAATCCCTTTTTCAACGATCCATCAGAAGTCCAAGAATAATGCAAAATAATTTAAAACCTTTGGCAAAGAAAAACACTCGAAGAAAACCTTACGCAGACTCATCGAGATGCCTCAGATAAAGAAAAAACTCGTCAAAGAACCCTCAAAACTAACCAGACTCCTTCCCGCGTAAAAGGGATTGCTGCAACACGATCAAAAGACATCAAAACGATCATAAGAAAACAAACAAAAAGAATACAACAAAAGATCAACCAAACTCATGTTGTAATTCCCAGGGAAGAGCTCTCAAAGTTTGACGATGGCGGCAAGCTTCTCAGGTATGGACGAGTCTGTCATTCGCGGAAAAGAACTTAAAGCACATTTTGGTCATTGTACCTAATTTCGAGAATTTATTTTAATTACTTTTAATTGTATATAGGCTTAGTTTTTGAGTATGCGCCATTGTTTATGGAAAACTCTGTATAAATAATCTTAAGTCAATTTTAAAAGGGGGATTACAATTCAAATAAAGAAGATGGATTACACTTGATTCTGCTTGTCTTTTCTCTTAGCCCGAGCGTCCCAAGGAGAGGAGAGAGAAAACTTTTGTGAGAGAGGAAAATACCCTTGACTGCGCGGGTACGCACTTTCCTCTTCTTGAAGATGTTTATCACTTCCGAAACTTTCTCTTTTCTTCTTCCACACGTGCAATCCCACGCACGTGCAAGACTATGCGGACCTGAGCAAATCGGAAAGGGTTCGAACTGACGTGCATCCACGTCTAGTCCCTCTTCCTCGCTTTGACAACCTGATAAGAACGATAAAGTTCCACATTCGCTTGTTCGATCGATGAAGAGAAAGCCAACCCCGGAACGAAGAATTGAGACATCCATCGGAACCTAGACTTGAGAGGAGAGAAGAGGGTCGTAGCGTCTGAAGCGAGTCCCTGACCAAACCGTGCTGATGAACAGCCAGAAAGCTTTCATAACTGATCTAAGAAGGTGACCCGCCCAAGCGTGTCCCACAAACCCTTAACAATAAGGTAAGTGAATCAACCCTTCATCGTCGTAAAATATCTCTCTTTGTTGATAGCCCATTCACACTAGAGAGAGCTAGTACGCTTGCATCACTCGACGTGCCACACGTGTGAGCCTTCAACGGTTGTTTGAGAGGGGATCATCTCCCTGCGCCTTCGTGCAAGGGAACCAGAGAAAATCAGGCCCCGACCAGGGAGAAGAAGAGAAAGAGAGAGAGAAGAGAGACAAAAAGAGAGAAGAGAAGGCAGGCCGGTGGCTAAGAAGAGGGCGAGAGATGAGAGAGAAGAAAGAGAGAGAAAGGGAAGAGAGAGAAAGAGAGATTACCTAGTCAGATTCTTGAACCAGACTGGTGATTAGGTCAAAAGTGGAGAGTCCTAAGTGAGAAATGAGAGATTCCATGTGAGGGGTGAGAAGTTTCAAGGGTAGTGGTTTATGGGGAATTTTTTCTCTCTCCTCGTTTGGAATGAAAAGGGGGTAGAGAAAAGTATTGCAAACCAAGGGAAAACTCAAAGTAAAATCCTTAAGCTTAGGGGGCAAATCTCATTAATTTCTCCTTTTTGAAATTAGGGTTACAAATGCTTATACAGAGCTCCCCTTGAAAGAAGGGTGGATGCTCAAAACTAACTAAAATTGCTAGAAAATACAATTTTCATGAATTAAATTTGGATTCCTTTTTTGGGCAAAATGGTCATTTAGCCCCTACCCACAATCTTTCAAATGACAAGATGATCCCCAAAAAGTGACCATGAACCATGATGATCTTTCGAGGTTCGTTTCGAGTTCTTCCGGCGAATTTTCGGTGAAAATAATGCCTCGAACGTGGCGGTCTCGGTGAGGCGATCGTTTTGACATATCTTTTGATCCTCGAGCCGAAGTATTATGCTCTCAACGAAATTCATCAAAAGATGGGATATGTGTAATCTTAGATCTCGGATCTTGGCCATTCTTTGTCGTTTTTTATCAATCATTTTATCATGGAACGATGAGGAAGTCGCCACAAGCGTTTGGAGAGGTGTCCGAATAGCCACTTGCCAAATTGGGGAACTTGCCGGAATTAGGATTTCGGTCATAGAAAAATACCTCTTTTACTACCTTAAAATACAACCCTTATGGCCATTCATCATGTGTGATGCTTAGCTTGAATCGAAGCCCTTGACCTCATGGTCGCAATGGAATTTCAAGCCGATCCGATGTCAGGGCTTCATGATGTGGCCATGTGATCGAAGGGTTCTTCTTCTTCCAAAAATTTGCAACACATGAGTTTTCTTAAGCGATTTCTCTCTAATATTTCTCGTCTCGGGCTGCGTCATGGGTCATGCCACATATCAAAATGTGCGTGTCGACGAGATGAAGGTCCTCGTGAAATTTGAGCTTGATCCGGCTTAAGATGAAGAAGTTATGACCCTTCTAAGGTGATCTTGAAATCACATTATACAGTTTACGTCTATGGAAACTGGTTTATCAAGCATGTATCAGATTAGTACGTAACCCACCCTTTTTGGGTAAGTTGGCCACATAATGCTTTAGAAGTGTCTGAATGAGTTGAAACTTGATATCCCTTCTAAATCCAATGGAAGTGGTATAGTGTTCGTATGAAGCTTCGAAGATAGGGCTGTAGATATAAGGTGTATTTTCAATATGTTTGAGGCTGAATCTGAAAATTGATTTCGTCTCTGATCCACCTTAACGTTGTTAGATTGCAACAAAATTTGGCAGGTGTTCTTAGGGAGTCATGGGCAATCTCTACATTATTTTTGGGACCAATCTAATGTCTTTAAAATATGTGTTCCAGATCAGAGTTTATTTCAATAGTGCTTCCCTGATCCACATGTATTTTGGTACCTGCGAGCCTATGCTGCGATTGGCTTTCTCCTTATTCACTTTGAGGATACAAGCGTTGAAAAATACATTAAAACAAGTAGATTCCCAAATAGTTTACCAAATGAAAGAAAACAATTTCATAGGAAATCTAGAATGTGAAATCTAAATCTAAGAAATCCATTTCCTAAGAAATTAATTTCCTACCAGAAAACTATTTGACACAAACAAAACGTGCCCTTAATCCCAGGGTAGGTAAGTCTTGGTTTCCTTAATCAAGGAAAAAGAAAAAAAGAAAAAAAAAAAAGAGAAAAGAAAAAGCAAACTCAGGGCATATAGCACTGAGAATGGGTTGGATCGGGTCCATCTAGATTCATATACAAAAGTCATACATTGAATCTAGATACGGATCCTAACCTGATTGTAACACATTTTTGGACCGTCAATTTTCAATATTATCAAGTCTTCATAGATCAGCTTGATCTACGCCATTTTTGAAACTTTAAACTTTATAAATAAAGATGAGAACATATTTTAAGGAAATCACAAATATTTTCAGTATTGAAACTACAATTCTTGGCATTATTTGAAGTTAGGCTCTAATTTGATTGTTTAAAGCCTAGGCTCTATACAAACAAATCGCACCCTATATATATATATATATATATATGGAAAAGTCTTCCTAACTCCTATAGGCAAAAATGATCAGTGATTTCGTCTACCCTCATCACCGTCCAAAGTTCATTACACAATCACGATTGTCTGATAGTGTTTTATTTTTCATTTTTTTTCTACCATTCAGAATAATCTGAAATTTGGAGCATGTGTACATCTTAGTGAGATGCACCTAAAAAAAATATTAAAACAATAATTCGAGAAATATGAATTTACAAAAATATCCCCAAAACATTTCGGGGGTATTTTTACTAATATTTTTCATGTAAAATATTTTTTTGATATTTTTCGAAGATTAGCCTATTTTTGCCAAACACACGATTAAAATTTCAAGTAATTCAGATTTATATAAAAATACTAAAAAATAAAACACTACCAGACAATCGTGAACATGCAATGAATTTTGGAAGGTGATGAGGGTAGGCGAAATCACTGTTCATTTTTGCCTATAGGCATTTTGTATAAATATATATATATGGTGCGCTTTGCATAGAGCCTAGGCTCTAAACAATCAAATTAAAGCCTACCTTCAAATAGTGTTGAGAAATGTGGTTTCAATATCCGAAATCTTTGTGATAGCCTTAAAATATATTTTTATCTTTATTTATAAAGTTTAAGGGTTAAAAAATAGTGTCGATCAACCGATCTATGAAATCTTGAAAATTGACAGTTCAAAAATGCGTCACAAAATACCGTATTTCAAAAACTTGAAATTCATTTTTTTCTCATGTCCATGTATGTTGGCTTTAAACCATCAAATTTTAGCCTACCTCAAAAATTCAATTAGAAGAGGTTGTTTTGATGCCCAAATATCCTCAAATTGATCATCTCGACTTCAAGTTGCAAAGACATAAGAAAAAACATAGATTTAAGGTTTTGAAAATATTGTATTTTATAACACATTTTTTTATCATCATTTTTCAAGATTTTCAAATTTTCATAGATCTGTCAATTTACACTATTTTTGAAGCTTTTATAAATAAAGATTATATATATATATATATATATATATATATATATATATATATATAGTGTAGTAGTACTACTACTACGTACCAGACTACCTACTACCTACTTAACTATTAGTTAGTA
>NW_006498435.1:2644691-2673753 GCF_000471905.2 Amborella trichopoda
ATCCCAATTACTATTTGGATGCAAATTTTGGATCCCGATTCGACCTGTTGGATCCAAATCTTGGATCCATAACAAATCCGGATCGGGTCCAAAATTTGGGATTCAAATCCAAACCGAGTAAATTCTCAGCCCTAGGGTCATGTATTAGGGACCATGACCACATCCACACGACAAAATTGCGTGCGGATTTTTGTCTATCCATGTGTGTTCATGAATTAAAGCACACACACAAAAGAAAAAAAGCAAAACAAATTTTACATTAAAATAAATAAATTCCTATAATGTAGGTTCGAAAATCTCTCAGATCTGATTGGGTGGATCCTCTTAGACCATTGGGCTTTATCATATCGGCAGATGCCGCGGTGCTAGCTTGCTCTCTTTCTAGCTTTAGGTTAGTTTTAAGTTACGACTAGCTAGGTTTGATTGGGCTTCTAATTTCCATCTCTAGATTTGGGAAGCCTAGAGGTAAGCTACTATTTCTCTCTTTAGAAGTATCTTCTCTAGATGACTTTATCATTCTAAGGGAGTTTCTCTTTCTAAAAGTATAGACCATAAGTGGGTGGATTGTCATCCTTTTGTCATGTCATAATATAAAAAACAACGTTCTGGAAGAGAAAATATGTAAAATATCAATGTTTTCCCTTTAAAAACCAAGGTTCAACTCCTAGCCATCTCTTTCGTCCCTTATTGCTTTTGGTTAGATGCCTCGATCTTGCCTTCCGGGTCGGGATGACCTAGTGGCACGTGTCTCGGGTTTCAAGAAGAACCCAAGATTTGAGACCGCTCTCTCGGCAACCTTGTTGAAAAATAAGGGCAGGTACACCAACTGGTGAATAGGAATTTAATTTGAGGCAGGACATACCTCACTTGGGTCTATGACTCACTCGGGCTGACTTGTGTGGGTGTCCCTTTAGATCATGACGGAAAGCCCCCCAGTCCTTTAACTAGTTCGAAATCACCTCCCTTGATCTGTACTCTCCTGTTTTTGCGTTCACACACCCATGATTAATTTAACAAGATAAGTGGGCCAAGGGAACCCATATTCTTTAGGCAAATGCACACAGGTGTGCACATTCAAAAGAAGAAAGGAAAGGAATGAGAAGAAGATTGGGGTGATAAGAGGAGAAGAGAGAAATAGTTTAGAGGAAGAGAAGAGAGGAAAGAGAAATTTGACCAGGTGGCTAGACTGACACAATAGCTAGAACACTACAGCGATTGACCTGACGTGGTAGCAAGACGGTCACGGTAACTCAGATCGGTACGACGACAATACTACTCGACGACATAACCAACACCGACCAGCTAGGCACGATGGCAAGCCTGTCGTGGCAGTAAGACCGGCACGGTAACTCAAACTGGCACGGCGGCAATATTGCTTGGCGACGAGACTACCTTAATAGTGCTAGACGTTGCCTATCCCTTGGTCAAACGAAAGAGGAAGAAGGAAGAAGAGAGAGAACAAAGAGAGAGAGAGGAGAGAAGAGAGAAAAAAAGAGAAGAAAGAAAAGAGAGAAGAAAGAAGAGGGAGAAAATAGACGAAAGAAGAGAGAGAAGAAAGAAGAAAGAAGAGAGAGAAAAGAGAAGAAAAAAAAGACGAACAGCAAGACGAAAGAAGAGAGAGAAAAGAGAGATGAGAGAGAAAGAAGAGAAAAAAGAGAGGGAAAAGAAAGATGAGAGAGAAGAAAGATGAAAGAAGAGAGAGAAAAGAGAAATGAGAGAGAAGAAAGAGGAAAGACGAGAGAGAAAAGAGAGATGAGAGAGAAGAAAGAAGAGAGTGTTTGAAGATATTTTTCAGCACCTTGGGTCCCCGAAGCGAAATAAAAGAGAATCCGGTCAATAAAGCTTGACATACAGTGTAATTTTTTATAATATCATAATTACCCCAGAACAGGAGAAAATATAACTATGGACTCCAAAAGTCCACCTGCCAAGTTTCTTCACAGTCTAACATGTCTAAGGCAATGTAGACAAAGAAACAGTTTCAGAAAAATCGGCCTAGCTCCCTGAAACGGACCCCGTAACTAGAACCCTATTTTTGGTACGTTAAATGGCTGTGGGACCATCGCTATTGGATCTGGCATGGTCGAAAACCCCTAAAGGTCAATTTTCTGGTTAAACAGACTTTCCAAGATAAAGTTATGGGTGAAACATTAAAAGGGGTAGGCCACACGCTATTCCCGTGCAGCCTCCCGGCACCGATCTCCAATAAAAGGAGACTGATTTGAATAGTCATGAGCAGCAACGTTAAAGGCTCGTATCTCACTCGTTTTGAGTCGGATCGCCCTAACTTTTTTGAGCATGCTTGTCTCATTAAGACGAGCGTTTTGATATTGGCACGTCTTGTAATGATGTCTTTGCAGGGAGAAAAGCTAGAGAGAAGTTGGTAATTCGTGAAGCCAGTTGCAGAAAAATCAGTCGTAGCAAAACCCACTCGAGTGGTCATATCACGACACTCATGCATCTGATCGACGCGAAACTAGTCCCGTCGTGTGCGTAAGGTCCGGAGCTATGTCTGGTCAGGACAAGCATGATAAACGGTTAGATTTGATATACAAAGATATCGAAGTTGATGTAGATTCCGGCCGTTGAAATTCAAGATTCCAGCCACCCAAGAGAGCAAAATCTTTGTTTGGGCAAGAAATCGAGCTACATTTGTTGCAATGCGATCGTAACGGCATGCTCAGTGCAAATCAGTGAAGAAATACATCAAGAAATGAGTGCACTATTGATCCAAAAGTTTCGAGATTCGTGCAAATTTCAAGTCGCATGACTGTGGCTTAAAAACATGATACATGGTTCGAAGTTGGTATCAAATTGATTGTCATGCCGAGCCTAACGAGAAAGTAATCATCCCTTTACAAAACGGGTGTCGGAGCAACCTTGAATCATCCATAGAAGATCACGTACGTTCTAGAGCAACAACAGGGACTGTTTTGAAATTTCATATATTGTTTGACAGGGGCAAAACCATCATTTTGCACCCATTTTTGGATTTTATTTGAAATCAAATAAATTGTAATTATCATCAATTAGGTCAGATTTTGGGCTTCCACTTATGTTTTGGGCCCAAGTTAATAAATATAACGTTATACCTCATTGTAAAAGACCTTCATTCTGATTAATAAAAAATTGAGAGTTAGCTTTGATTGAGGGTCATGTACAAGAGAGAGATATAGAGAGAGGAGAGAGAAGAAAAGTTCGGTACCCCTCGATGAAGGTAACTTTCTTTCTCATCTCTTCTCTCTCCTCATCTCTCTTCTCTCTCCTTTTCCTTTTTTCTCCCTCCTATTTTTCTTCTTTATGTCTCTTCCCTCTCACCAAACATGAACAACAGTAACCATCGTCATGCGTGTCACTCTCTTTTTCTCTCTCTTCTTCTGTCTTTCTCTTTTTGCCTCCCTCTTCACTCTAAACATACATCACAATAGGCACTACCGTGCATGTCTTTCTTCCACTGCTTTCCTCTTTTCTCCCTATTCTCTTTCCTCTCTCATCCCCTCTCTTCCTAATCTTCTTCTTTCTGTTTCCTTCTCTCTCTCTCCTTTCCCTTCATCTTCCTTCTCTCTTTTCTATCTCTTTATGTACTTTTTTTCCCTCTTCCCTATCTCTCTCTTCTCTATCTTTCCTTCTCTCTCTATTCTTTCCTTTCTCTCTCCTCTCTAGTCATGCACGATGATGCCCATTGCTGAGCATGATGTTCACCTTCTTTTCTTATCTTTGGAACAACACAGTGAGCTGGGCCTTAACCTAAGTGGCGGGCCGGGCCTTTGTCTGAGTTTCTTTTCCCTCATGTCATGCAGATGTCCATCACTGCCCGCAACATTTCTTCCCTATTCCTTGAAAAGGACATTGAATCAGGCCCTTTCCCGAGTGGTAAGCGGAGTTATGTCTGAGTCCTTTCTGACGCACACGACAATACCT
Organism: Amborella trichopoda; assembly: GCF_000471905.2. The sequence continues at coordinate 2,648,613 of NW_006498435.1, forward strand.
ATCACTGTGCATGTCTTTCCTTCTCTCTCTTAACTCTCTCTCGTCATGGATGACAGAACCTAATGTCGTCTATGTTTTCTCTTTTATTCTTTCTTTCGTCATGGACGGTGGAACCTATCATTGTCCATGTTCGCTTTTTCTCTCTTGTCGTGGACGACAGAACTTATCGCCATCCATGTTCTCCTTTTATATCTCTCTCTCCTATCATGAACGACGGAACCTTTTGCCGTCCATGTTCTCTCTTACTCTCACTCTCCTGTCACAGACGGCGGAACCCCCTGCCGTCCATGTTTCTTTCCCCTCTCTCCCTTTCCTGTCATGAATGGTAGGACCTCACCGTCGTCCGTGTTTCTTTTCCCTCTCTCACTTCTATCATGGACGGCAAAACCCCATCGTCGTCCATGTTTCTATCCCCTTTCTCTCCTTTGTCATGGATGACAAAACCTCATTAACATCTGTGTTTCTCTTCTTTCTGTCCCGTCTCTCTCGTCTTCCCTTTCTTTCTTCTTTCATCTCCTTTCTCTCTCTTATTTCTTTCCAGTATCTTTCCTCTTTCTTATCTCTCTTCTCTCTTCTCTATCCTTCTTTCTTCTCTTTCTCCTTTTTCTCTCTCTTCTTTCTTCTGTTTCTTCTTTCTCTCTCTACTTTCTCTCTCTTTGTTCCTCTTTCTCTCTCTTCTTCCCTCTCACTCTTCTTTTTCTCTTTTTGTTATTGTTTCTCTCTTTTCTTCCCTCTCTCTCTCTTCTTTCTTCTCTTTCTTCTTTCTTTCTTCTCTCTCTTCTTTTTCTTCTTCCTTCTCTTTCTTCTTCCTTCTCTTTCTTCTCTCCTTTTCTCTCTCCTCTATTCCTTTCTTCGTCTTCCCTTTCCTCCTCTCTTCTACTCTCTTATTCTCTTCATCTTATCTCTCTTATTTCTTCTCTCTTAATTTCTCATCTTCTTCTCTCACCTCCTCTCTTTTACTCTCTTCTTCTCTTCCTCTTCTCTCTCTTTCTTTCTTCTCTCTTATCTCTCCTTATTTTCTCTTATCTTTCCTTCTCCTTCTCTCTTTTTTTATTTTCTCTTCTCCCTTTCTTTCTTCTCTCTCTTCTTTCTTCTTCCTCTCTCGTCTGACCAAGGAAGGCTAAGACTAGCACTGTCATGGTAGTCCCGTCGTCAAGCAGTATTGCCACCATGCAGGTCATAGTTACCGTGCCCGTCTTGTTGACATGATAGGCTAGCAATTGTGCAAGACTGGTTGGTGTTGATCTTGTCGTTGAGTAGCATTGTCGTCATGCCGGTCAGAGTTACCGTGCTCATTTTGCCACCACGCCAAGTCAATCACCGTACTGGTCTAGCTACTGTGTCAGTCTAGCCACCTGGTCAATATTTTCTTTCTTCTCTTCTTTTCCCTCTATTCTATTTCTCTCTTCTCCTATTATCACCCCAATCTTCATCTCATTCCTTCCCTTCCTTCTTTCGAATTTGCACACCTGTGTGCCTTCGCTCAAAGACAAGGAGGGGTTCCTCAGCCCACTTGTCATGTAAGTTAACCGTGTGTGTGTGATTGCAGAAACAGGTGAGTACCGGTCAAGAAAGACGATTTTGAATCAATTGTAGGACTGGAGGGCTTTCCGTCGTGATCTAAGAGGGCACCCACGTGAGCTAGCCTGAGTGAGTCATAAACCCAGGTCAGGTGTGTCCCACCTCACATTAAATTCCTCTCTCACCAGTTGGTGTACCTGCCCTTGTTTTGTGACAACGCTCTCGAGAGAGCAGTCTCAAGTCCCGGGTTCCCCCTGAAACCTGAGACACGTGCGAACAGGTCATCCCCCCAGAAGGTGAGATTGAGGCGTCTTACCTGCATGGCGACTCCACTTGGGACACACTACCCCTTCATTGGATAGTTCTTGTTTGGCTAGTTTCTCCTTTGTTTTTTTGCATTGCATTCGCATGGCTTCAGGGTTCTCTAACCCCTCCGAATCAGGGATTTTTTGATCCCCGCATTCACGACTTCCCCTTGAGAGCAAGCTCCTTCAGCTTCGTTCTCGACCTTCTTGCTAAGTGAAGACCCAATGTCTAGCTCCCAGGTCTTAACCTTGACAGGTGTGAGAAGGGACTTAAAGGTCCCTAACTCCTCATCTCCTAGCTCTGGTGAAATCCGCACCAAAGTTCTCTGCGTCAGTAGCACATCTGCTGCCACTCACGGCATGCACCCTGTTACCGGCAAGTCACTTGCCGATAGTACTGCCGAGGTACAACGAAATGCTGCCAGGTCCCTTTCTGTAAAAGGCTTTGTCGTTGCTTAAGTGGGTCACCGTAGGCTGCCCCCACATTCCACCACTTCGTGTCTCTATGCTTAGAGGTTCGATACATTGAGGCAGAGACCCTAGGGCCTCCACCTCTCACAAACACCCTAAGGCTTGTGGGTCATCCACTCGAGCTACACCTCGGGCTTATGTTACCTCGAGTTGGTGTCCAGGATCAGGTTTCCTCGGGCCAAGTCCTGTACACATCATACATGTGCATCCCACTGCTCGAGGCAACATTGTTGCTGCGTTAACCCAAGCAGGAGACAACCCCCTTACACTAGCACACTCTGTAGGGGGCAGGATCCCTCCAGTTTCCTTACAGACTTGTGCTCGTGGTTCGCAGTCTCCTAAGGCCAGAACGGTTGTTCGAGCCCTGATTGACTTCCAAGACACCCATGATCCTTCTTCAAGGGGCGCACACGCGCTGCCTTCATGAACTGCTCCTCACTCCTGATTCAGGCGCCGTCATGAGTCGATCATTCCCCTGCCTGCCCCTTCTCTTTCAGGTGAGTACCTCCAGCCTTGGTACTTGAAGACCTTCCCCAAGAGTACCATCTTGAGCTAGCTCCATTAGCTTAGTCATGTCCCTAGAGCCCATAAGAGAGCTTGGGGCAAAGAGCTGATGGGAGATCAAGTCCTTCGTCTTCCCCGGCCCAGGTTGATCCCATTTCTTGGTCCACACTCATTACTTCACCTAATGGTGACGACTCTTTCTTACTTAAGAAAGGTCGACCAGCTGCAGTCCCAATCGTTGTTCTGGTGCAAGGTCTATCAAAGCCTCAGAGCTAAAGATGATAGGGGTCTCCAAATCCGGACTAGGGAATCAACCAAGATGATCGGGGCAACCTCTCCCAGTGACCCCCTTCACAAGAATCCCTTCTACCCTCTTCGAATCGCAGAGCCCAAAGAGGAGGTACGAGAAGCTTGCCTAGTGGTCAGCGTTGTAGGAGATGACCCGACCACTTAGCATCCACGGTCCTAAGATCGTCGAGAACCGATGCTCACGCGATCGGCATATAAGACTCGAGTTTAGTCGGGGTATGTTGAGCCTTTCCTGAAGGATTTGCCATGCACGGCCCATCAGGCCTGAAAGCCTTCTACTGCACCTAAGCCTGTACGCCCCGAGGAAATGGTTAGCGTTATGATTGTGACCGAACCTAATGAAAAACAGAAAGAACGCATGGATAGGTTCGAACAGATGATGCGAGGATTGATGGAGAAGATTGATGGCATGGAAAGTATGTGACCCCCAGGCAATGCATCCCATCATGACGTCGACTCCCATCACTTGAACGAAGCAGCTCTTAGGAAGCCTCCTCCTCCTGCCTCACAGGACAATTTTGTCCCTCACCCCATCTCATAGGCAAACCTTGATGCCATGGTAAGCTTCCCCTGTTCGATCAGGTACCGTTTCTAGGTATACAGGGTACAACATTCTACCAAAAAAGGCTAATAGGAGACAACGGCTAATGGGAGACAACGGCTAATGGGAGAGAGACAACGGCTAATGGGAGACTCCTCCTCCATCAGTTTGTTGAAACCCTTGATGGCTGGGCTTTTTAGTGGTATGCTCAGCTTCTCCCAAATTCAGTACATACTTGGGAGGAAATGGAGCAACTATTCCACCAGTGCTTCTTGGCTTTAGGGTTATCTAGGCCTGCTATTGGCCGAAGTGGATAACTATAGGATGCGTTTTGGGTAGGGTTTCTTTTTTTTTATATATATATAAAAATCAGCCCCCTCCCATTCTTCCCTTATCTTTCAATCTCAATTTTCTTCCTCTCATCTTCATCCTCTCCCTTCTTCATCATCTTCCCTCTGTTTTTACATATTTTCCTTGCTCTCAACTTCAAGCTTTCATGGCTCCTAAGAAGGACAATGCGATCTCCAAGGGAAAAGGAAAGGTTCTCGAGCGGGTTGACAATGAAAGAGAGGAGGAGGCTTTGCCACTTTTCCCTAGGGTTAGGCACTTCCTTGAAGGTCTGCCCTCTCATATTTCACAGTGCCTTCGATCGAGTGAATTTCAACGTGTCAATGGATTCCCTGTTATTGGGCTGTGGTTCATGGATTGGTTTCTTTCCACTCGGTAGTGGCCCGAGATCATGGCCCTTCTAGCCTCAATCTTTATGATAGGCATCTTGAACACGGCCTCTTGCCATGTGAACTTTCCACTTCTCGAAGCTCTTGCTGAAAGGTTTAACTATCAGATGAACACTTTCTCTCTTCCTATAGGCGAGACAATGCCAACTTTGGAGGAAGTTGCCAGGATTTTTGGTTTGAACTTGGCTGGGCTTGCATATCAACCCTCCACTACCACTAATGACCACTCTATCATGGCTGCGCTACTATTGGGGGTTTCTTATTCTTCTCGTGGTCAGTGGGATGATATGGAGTTGTTGGTCCGGAATCGCGAGCAATCTCGAGCAGCTGAACAAATCTGTATATTCCTTTTTGTGTTGTTGGGCTTCATTCTTTTCTCGAGTGGTCGTAAGATGGTTCGCAGTTCCCTTATTCCTTTAGTCCATGCTTTCTGGGAACAAGTGGTTACACTATTGTTTCGATCATGTTGGCGGGCCTAAACCGGGGTCTTCACGACAGAGTCACGCAAGGTGACCAATTTATTGAGGGCAGTGTCCTGATTTTGCAGCTATTATTTTTAACATAATTTTATTTATTTTTCCCCTGAAACTCAGTTTTGAGGATGGTGTCCTGATTTTATGCAGATCTAGGCTTACGAACACATTGCTGTTGTCCACCCTCCTCCGTCAACGATGGCTGTATCTACTGCTCTGGAACTGGCATATGTCATTGACACCACTCGACCCCAGAATGTCAATTATTTTCACAGGATTCTTGACAAGTTGTCGTCATTCGATTGGGTGATCAGAGGTCTTGAAAATGTGTCTCTATTGCTCCTTGCTATGGGGCATTCATTCCTTATTTTGGCGGGGCAGCACTTCACAGAGGCGTAATTCCCTCAAAGGGTGCTTCGCCAGTTTCGCCATACTCATAATTATACCTCTCCAGGAGAGGCGATCGATCGTCGCCTTATCTTTCTGCTTCATCGGCATTCTTCCACTCTTCTGCTTAAGGCGAGTTTGTCTTGGAAGGGAAAGAAGCCCTCTTCTAGCAAGGGGCTGGCTAAGCAAGACAGGCCCACAACTACTTCGAACTATGATTCTTGGTGGGAACGTGCCTGCCCTCTTCCACTATGCCCTAAATCTTCGAGACTTCGTGGTGAGTCTTCCGCTCTAGCTCAGGATCTCGTGCCCCATCGGGAAGATAGTGTCTCTTGTTCTAATAAATGAATCAAATTGAATGAGGATGTATCTGACATTAGTTTGGAAGATGCCGAAGCCGAATTGGCTCGATGGGTGCCCTTTGTGGCGAAACTCAACGAGAAGGACGTTGATCCGAAACCGAAGACTGAATAACCAAACATATTGTCTTTTCTTTACATATTTTTTTTTTCTTTGGCATGAATAAGTTGATCTCCTGATCAGCACTATTTTTCAGTAGTTTTGTTGAAGTTGGTAAGGAATTTCGGTCTCAAGATCAGATTTGATCATGAGAATGCATGTAATGAATCCATTTTCAATGGATGAGTAAAATCTGAAATTGCGACCAATCCAAAATTTTGTTTTGTATTCTGACTGATTTCTTAGGACGGTGGAATCCTCTTTTATTTTTCAAAATTTTCCAAAAATTGTTTTTGATTATAATAGGGTGGGTGACACGGACCGTGTCGTCCAGGCGGCACGAGGCATGCCGCCCATGTATATATATATATATATATTATTTTTAAATGAGGTGAGCGACACGGTTCGTGTCGCTCGGGCAACACAAGACGTGCCGCCGATATGTAATTTTTGTTTTTTTCATAACTGAGGTGGGCGACACAAATTGTGTCTCCAAGGCGGCACGTCTAATTTTTTTAATTAAAGAGGTGGACGACACAGTTCATGTCACCCGGGTGGCATGAGACGTGCTGCCCATTTGAAATTTTTTTTTTCTTTTTTTCATAGCTAAGGTGGGTGACACGGGTCGTGTCGCCCGGGCAGCACGAGATTTGCCACCCATGTAATTTTTTTTTTTTTAAAATGAGGTGGGCGACACAGTTCGTGTCGCTCGGGTGGTAGGGGACAGGTTGCTCATCTAATACTTTTTATTTTAAAAAAAATGAGGTGGGTGACATGAACATGTAAATTTTTTTTCTTTAAATGAGGTGGGAGACACGTTTCGTGTCGCCTGGGCGGCACGAGACGTGCTGCCCTTATGTAATTTTTTTTTTTAAATGAGGTGGGTGACATGGTTCGTGTCGCCCCGGCTGCACGAGACACGCCGCCCATGTAATTTTGTCTTTTTTTAAAAAAATTGAGGTGGGCTACAAGAGAAGTGCCGCTCATGTAAATTTAATTTTTTTTTTTAATTTTTAAAATGAGGTGTGCGATATGATTCATGTCGCCTGGGTAGCACGAGACGTGCTGCCCGTGTAAATGATTTTTTTTTTAAAAAAAAAAAATGAGGTGGGCGACGAGGTTCATGTCGCCCAGGTGGTACGAGAAGTGCCGCCCATGTATATATATATATATTTAATGAGGTGAGAAAGTTCATTTCGCCTTGGTCTTGTGCCGCCCATGTAAAGTTTTTTTTTGAATGAGGTGGGTGACACGGTTCATGTTGCTCAAGCAACACAACTCGTGCCACCCATATGTAATTTTTTTTTTATTAAAACTGAGGTGGGGTAGCACGAGGCATGCTGCCCAGTTTTGGAGAAACGAGACATGCTGCGTAAAGGTTTGTCGTTCTTTTTTTTTTTTTTTTTTTTTTTTTTTTTTTTTTTTTTTTTTTTTTTTTTTTTTTTACTTTTGGGAGAATTCTGCCCTTGTTGGGATGTCCTTTGCAACCTTTCCCTTGTTATGGGGAGATTGAAAACCCCTTCTCGTTTCTTATTTATTTAGTTATTTATTTATTGCCCCTGTTGGGGAGAAAGAGGGTTGGGCGACACTAGGTGTGTCGCCCCCTTAATGTGAACCTTTTTTTTTTTTTGCCCCTTTTTGGGGTCTTTTAACTTGTGCATGTGTTATTGATTCGTTGAAGCATAGTGGAATACTTTCTTTGCGCACTCTTTTCAAACTGAATTTTACAAACTACGTCCCTTAGTTGTAGGGTCTTTTATCTCGAATTTCCTGCTATTGGGTTGTCATATGCACACAAAGGGATGAGCTCACCTCATTTTTCCTCAAGGGATCAAATCGAGCGAAAAACACTCCCAGACTAGCCAATATCGTCTCTGGCGAGGTTGACCCATCTCTGATATGTGGTAGTTGATAGTTATACTCATACAACCATGGAGTGTCTGACTAGTTTCAATCTTCATAACAGACGTAAGAAGTTGGCTTCGATAACGAGGCCAGATTGACTAACAGTTTAGCCTCTTGTAGTGAAGGAGGAAGTCCTTTCTAAAAGGGTTTTGTTTTTTAAAATGAATAATTTAAAAGTCAATTTCATAGCATTTTCAAAAGGGACGGGCTTTACAGTTTTGCCACCTGTGGCCCCTTTGATGGTTATTTTCTTTATTATATTCAACCCAAAGATGATGAAAGGATTCCCTTGTGGGATGATGAGAACTCAGAAATCTCGAAGCTGTCTTTTTACCTTTGGAGCTTTCATCCTCTGCTTCGCGGATCCATGAAGAGTCCTTTGGATTCTTGCCGGGCTTTCCTCTTGGTGGGTCTTGACGGATTTCAGTGTTTGTCGAATCAATTTGATTTTCCATTCATGTCACCCTCTTACATATTTTTGAGTTGGTTATGTTGGGAACCTGTAGGCTTTAGGAGGAGTCTTCGTCGTCCTTGTGCAGTATTATTCGAACTTTGTAAGTACTTGTTTGTACTTGAGTGCTTTGCTTCGAAAGCTCCTTCTTGGAGATCTTTTTATTCCTTTTATCTGTGGTGCCTTTTCAGGTTTTCACCATGTCCATTTATCTTATTTTATTTTATTTTTATATATATATTTTTCTTTGTGATGCCTTTTCAGGTTTTCACCATGTTTTTTAGCCCGTTACATGTAGTATTTCTGAGATACATTGCATTAATGCGGTCATTGAGTTCGTACCCCTCCTGATTTTTTATTTTATAAGAATTGCCTACGTGCACCATGGTAACCACGAATGGTGCCTCTCAGTTAGGTTTGAACTTGCCTAAAGGGTGTGGATTTCCAGGAGTGTGGAAGATTTTCTTGAGTACCATGTCTCCTTTTTTGAACTGTCATGAAGCAACTTTTCTTAGGTGTGACTTCTCGACCCTACGTTGATACGCAATGATATTTTGTGTCGCTCGTAGTCGTCTTTCATCAAAATTAATGAGAGCAGCGATTCGTGCTTCGATCATTTGCTCCTCATCTGAATTTCTATGAATGAGCACTCGGAGAGAAGGTATCTCAACTTCAATAGGTTGTACTGCTTCCATACCATACACCAATGAGTATGGGGTCATGCCAGTAGGAGTCTTCTCAGTTTTTCGGTGGGCCCATAGGGCATCATTTAGCTTTTCATGCCAATCTTTCCCTCCTTCTATTATTTTGTCTATGATTATGAGAAGTCCTTTATTTGTGGCTTCTGCTTGTCCATTTCCTTGAGGGTAGTATGGTGTGGAGAATTTATGTGTTATCTCAAAAATTTTGCACACCTTAGTGACCTTTTCTTTTTTGAGATTGGATCTGTTGTTAGTGATGATTGACTCAGGGACTCCAAATCTGAATACAATGTTATTCTTTATGAAACAGGCAATATGTTAACCTTCAATTTTAACAAATGATGCGGCCTCTACCCATTTGGTGAAGTACTATGTAGTCGTTAATATAAAATGGTAGCCTTTTGAGGCTTTTGGTGATATCATTCCAATGATATCAAGGCCCCACATGGAGAAGGGCCATACAGGCGGTGTTGAGTTGACTGATATGGATGGTGCAAGGATGAGGTCTCCATAGAGTTGACATTTGTGACACCTCTTAACGAACTTTCAACAGTCTTCAGCCATGGTGGTCCAGTAATAGCCTTGGCGCCTGATTTTCTGAGCTAAGGTGGTCGCCCTAGAATGACCTCTTTCATTGTGCAACTTTGTCAGTACTTGGTCAATTTCTGAGTAATTGAGGCACCGTAGAATGATGCCATTGAAAGATTTCTTGAACAGGAGGTCACCTCTTACTAAGAATCCCATTGAAAACCTTCGAAGGGCGTCTTTATCCTTTTTGGTGGCTCCTTCGGGGTATAACCCATCTTTTAGCAGGGATAGAACATCGTGGAACCATGGTTTTGCCTTAACTAGTGCATCTAAAGCCATGAGAGATACTTCCCCATCATTCTCATTCTCTTGCTCTATTTCTTTTTCAATCCTCAGTGGGGAAGGGTCATGTTTGTTCCTGATGTAGAATAGCAATGTGGTGATTTTTGGAGGAATATCGACTATTGAAGCAAGGGTTGCAAGGGTGTTGGCGAACCGATTATTTTCCCTAGTCATGTGCTGAAAGGTGATTTTCTTAAAATGTGGGATCATCTTTTCCACCTTTGCTTGATTTGAGATTTTCTTCTTTCACCCTCTAAATCCCTTGAACTTGGTTTATGACGAGTAAGGAGTCACCAATCACTCGTATTTACTGGATTTTCATTCTCATGGCATTCTCAAGCCCGATTATTAAGGCCTTGTATTCAACAACATTATTGGTACATGGGAAATTCAATTTGATGGCTGTTAGCATTAAAATCTTCTCGAGTGAGCATAGTATGACTCCCATACTTGACCCATATTTGTTCTTTGCACCGTCGAAGTATAGCTCCAAAATCAAGTCCTCAATTGTGAAGAGGTTCTTATCAGGGAGATCCGTGTTTATGGGATTATTGTTTGACAATGCCTATTCAGCTAAGTGTCGGCAATGGCTTGTCCTTTGACTGATTTTTGAGTGACGTACTAGATCTCGAACTCGCTCAATAGCATTCTCCACTTCACCAAACGTCCGTTGAGGACTGGCCACTCCAAGAGGTACTTGAGTGGGTCAATTTTTGATATGAGCTTGACAAAATGAGATAAGACATAATATCTCAGTTTTTGCATGACCCACACAAGTGTTAAGCAGTGTTTCTCCACATCCGTGTATCTTGTCTCATAATTGATCATGGTTTTACTGATATTGTATATCGTTTTTTCTTTCCATGGTCATTATTTTGTCCTAAAATTGCCCCCTTGGTCTTGTTTTTCCCTAACATGTAAAGGAACAGGGGTTTATCTAGACTAGGAGGACTAAGGATGAGAGGTTTAGTGAGGTACTCCTTGATTTGATCAAACGCTTCTTGGCATTCATTGTCCCATATGAATGGGGTGTCTTTCTTAAGGAGTCTATTGAACGGTGGGCACTTATCCGCAAGTTGTGAAATGAAACGCCTTATGGCTTGTATGCGACCTTGAAGCCCACAGATTTCTCTGATGTTCTGAGAAAGAGGCATTTCAGTGATGGCTTGTAGTTTGGATGGGTCCACCTCAATGCCTCTTTGGTTTACTATAAAGCCCAGTAATTTGTCAGATTCAACTCCAAAGGCACATTTTTATGGATTGAGTTTGAGTTGATGTTTCTAGAGTCTTTTGAAAATGGTTCTCAGATTGGTGAGATGATCAGACCTGGTTTTTGACTTGACCAGAATGTCGTCGACATAGTCTTCCATAATGGGTTGCATTAGATCATGGAAGATGTTAGTCATTGCTCGTTGATAAGTTGCTCTTGCATTTTTGAGACCGAAGGGCATGACTTTGTAACAGTAGGCTCCCCATTGTGTTATGAATGACGTCTTGGTTTGGTCTTCTTTTGGCATGAGGATTTGGTTGTAACCCGAGAAGTTGTCCATGAATGACAACATCTACTAAGGCATCTATGTTTGGTAATGGAAAATTATCTTTGGGACGTGCTTTATTGAGGTCTCTGTAATCGACACACACTCGGATCCTCTCGTCTTTCTTGGGCACGATCACTATATTGGCCAACCATTCTAACTAATCGACAGGGGTATTGAACTTCTCCTTGAGCAGTTTGTCGATTTCTTCTTTAATTTTGAGCTCAAGGTGGGATTTTGACGTCGAAGTTTTTGCCTTTTCGTTGAATATTAGGTGATGTTACACCAACGTGGGATCTAGCCCTAACATATCATTGTATGACCAGGCGAAGACATCGTGATATTCCTTGAGAAAAGAAATAACATTTTCCCGCTCCTCAGAAGATAAGGAGGTTCCAACCTTGGTTAACCTTGGGTCCTTCTTAGTTCCTAGGTTTACGTCAATCATCTCTTCGATGATAGCCGTTGGGTCACCATCGAATCTCTTCTTAAATTGCTCGACATGGGAAGTAAGTTCTTCAGGTTGAGAGATTTCTTTAGACTCTTCACTCTCTTGATCTTCATCTTAGTCATCCAATTCATTGTCTTGGGAATTATGCATCGTTACTGGGCTATCTTGAGTGAGAGTTGTTTTTGAAAATTCTTTTTCATTATTATCAGCTTTATCATGTTTTGAATTTTCCTCGGTTTTTGAAATGTCGTAAGAGGTGTCCCTTATGGGACTCACGAGAGAAATGTTGGGGACCGGATGCGTAGGGTGGTTAGATGGCCACCCCGCGCCTATCCGGATTTTGGCATTGGGAAGGTACCACTGGTATGCTTCCAGTGATTCTTGAGATGAAAGAATGATCGACCAATTCCGTCTCTGGGTTGGTGTTAGTGGATGGGCACCCTTGGCTGTGTTAGAGCCAACTATGCACTCCTCCTCCAGATCTAGGTCAATAAATAGGTCTTCAATTAGTCCTTGTGTGTGCTGAGATGTGGAAGAGGGACTATCCTCTATTGGGGATTCGAAGATCACTTTCGACTGTTTTAGAAAACGGGCATTGAGAGGATCGAGACTTTGAATGCCCCTTGATATGAAGCATGGAGGGCTTGAAGGGTTTATCCATCTTTGAAATAGGGTGAGAGTACACCTGAGCCCTCTTCGATCTCCTTTTCCAGTTTTGGCTTCAGGTGATGCAGAAATTGCTTCCTTTACGCCTTGCTCTTGACTTCTCAAGCCCTGGCCTGGTTGGAAGCCTTGTGAGAGGAGCATGTGCTAAGCTTCTAGGGACCCAAAGCAGTATCGATGTTGGCATTGGATAATCTCCTCCATCGATGCGAAAGTACACAAAATTTGAGGAATGGGGTCGCCTGGCCTCTAGGTGTAAAGTGGTAGAATCAGCTTGCTTGAAGGAAGCGAGCGGGATTTCCTTGAGCTCGACCCCTACGTCTAGCTTTCCGCTATCTGTGCTAGGATTAAGAAAAGGGGGGTCGGCACAAACCTTTGCAACGCCATTTTTGATAGGAAATTTTAGGCATTGATGTAGCGTGGAGGAGACCAAGAGGTTTTCGTGGAGCCAGGGTCTTACTAGCAGCATGTTGAAAGAAGGTTTTATGTCTAAGACATAAAACTTTACCGACTGAATGGTGGGGCCAATCTTGAGTGTGATAGGCAATATGGCCTAAGACTGCCTCTTAGTCCCATCATATGCAATGATGGTTAACTGACATGGTTCGAAGTCATATGGGCTTTTTCTTATGTGCTTCACAGTTTTCATAGGGCATATATTCAAGGATGCCCCATTATCAACCAACACTCTCCTTATCTCATATCCCTTCATGAAAATAGTGATATGAAGAGGCTGGACGTGAAAGCGATTAACATTAGCCGGGATGTCCTCATCCATGAATATGATTGGCATTAGTGCCATTTGTTGGTTGATCATCTATCATAGCTCATCCGGCTGCGTGTTGCTCGGGATGTGGGTCTAAGTAAGAACCTTTTCAATTTGCGCTCTATGTGTTGGTGAATTCGCAAGCAGCTCCAAGATGGAGATTTGAGCCTAGATCTTCTCGAGATGAGTCGGTAGATCATAGGTGGTTGCGGATACTTGAGTTCTTTTATTAGGTTCATGATCCGCAACCCCTATTAGTGGTTTGGCTATTGAAGTGGCTCGCATTCTTTCATCAAGATTGTCCGCCATCAATTGGACAGGTTTGAACACTCGACCTCTTCAGGTTAAGGAATCAACTTCGCCAGCTTGGAGCTCGATAGGGTAAGCCTTAGCGAGAGTAATGGGTGACCTCGGGGTTTTGACCCCTTGTTTGGAAGATGATCCCTTTTTCTCAGCTTTGACCCTATCAATCTCGAGGGCATCATCTTCGTCATACTGGTCCCACTTAGGAGGATCATCATAGCTCAGGGACAAAGAGTTTCCTCTAAGAAAACTGAAAAGATCTTCTTCAACTTCTTGGAGATGATGATCACAAGCAAATATGAATTGGCTGGGATCATCTTCTTCGTCTTCATTTTCAATCATGTGAATGATAACATCCTCCTTTGAGTTACTCGGAGCTACCGTTTCCTCGGTCATTGTGGCGGTATTTTTAGGGAGAGGGTTTGTAAAGATACCTATCTTTTGATTAGGTTCTTCAATAGGTTGATTTCTAGGTCTGACAGTGTTGTTGCCCCTATTAATCAACCCTTGAATCACTTGCTTCAAGTAGAAACAGCTTTGGGTATCATGGACATGGTTTCTGTGCCACTTGCACCATCTATTCTTATCCTTAACATCAAATGGTGGTTCAGATGGTGGTGAGAGTTGAACCATGTTTTTCTTCATGAGTAACTCCAGCACTTTTTCTTACGGGTCTTTGAGATGAGTGAAGTTGTCATCTCGCCTTCGATTGTTATTTTGAGCGTGAGCTCTAAGCTGACCCCTTCGATTTTGATTCCCATTATTGTGCTGGGTGACTGAACCTAAAAGAAAATTTCGTTAACTGGACCAGAAGCTTTCACCTTGCCGTTGCTCTAATTTTTATTCTGGGGAGTCGTGATGGGTGTCCCTCTCGCCCTTTCATGTCACGCCACCCACTCGATCATGGAGTCGAAAGAGTGGGGGATAAGTCCCTGGCTAGAGAAGGTCCTGTATTCAGGAGCTGCATTTTCTAAGGCCATGGAGATTTTAGTTGGGTCAGGGAGTGGACATTCGATGACCCACATCACCGCCTCACAGAAGCAACCGATAAAATCATCGAAGGATTCTCCTGGGTTTTGTTTGGATGCACTGAGCTCGCCCAGGGAAAGAGATCTTAGTGTCGACCACCGGTAATGAGAGACGAACTGGTTGAACATTTCGTCTAGAGTTATGTGTGGTTGAGCAGTCATTATTCTTTGATGCCAATTTAAAGCCTCATCGATCAAAGTTTGTGAGAATAGGGCCTTCAACTGGTTAGGCCTGTCTCGCCAGATTCGTATGGAGAGGAGGTACGCGTTAAATTTGTTTTTAAACTCTGGGATGACAAATCCAGGGGGAAGGTCTTCCATGCCTCCAAAGGTCTCATGAACGTAGGCCTTTAGGGTTAGAATATCATGCATGCCCATTCTTATGAGCATATCCTACATCACTTTTAAAGTGTCCTCTTGTTGAGTATTCGGCATGAGAGTAAGCTCAGGTGGGTTCCCCAGCATAGACTTGATGAGTCGAAACTAGGGGTAGACGTTGGTCTTCTTGGGCCTTAGATTGATGAGCCGCTGTTACCAGGGAAATTTGATACATTTGTGCCTGAGGGGCGTACTGACCCATAGGTGTCGCCACCAGTTGCGGAAATGGCACGGTTTGTTGGATCAGATGTACCAGAGCTATCGATTGGAGAATCGGCTGATTTGGTTGTGCTAGGGGTTGACTTATGCTAATAGGCTGGTTTAAGAGTGACCCATGAACTGGGGCTCGGACAGTGTAACCTAGATCAATTAGACTCTTAAGGGTGGCCTGGACATCCATCTCACCTAAGGGTTGGTCTATATTGACACCTCTGCTGCGTACCGTATTGAGGACGTCTTGAGCTGTACTATGGTGACTCGAGGTTGGGTTAGACCTCCTAGACGTAGATGGGTCTTGATTTTGAGATTGTTGAGCCTCAAGGTTATCTGGGTGCGACTTTTGGGGGGCATTAGATACATCATGGACCTCTCCCCTCACACGACTCCTACTTTGGTTGCCTAAGGTTACACGGCTCCTACTGTGGCTATGTAAGGTTCCCTATATGACAACGTCCGGTAGGACCCCCTGGCTATTCAATGTTTTTTGGACCATACACACCTTGGGATTGGGAGTAGATCCTTGGGAACCTTCCTCTAGTTGGAGACCGGGGGGTCAGATTATGGACAGAGCTGAGTTCTGACCGTAATCCCAAGGGATTGCGGCATAGTGGTCCCTAGGTTTGGGAAGGTAGGGCTTAGAGTCAGCCATGGAGTGGTAAAGAAGCTTGCAAATGAAAATTAAAGTGTGTAAAGAAGATTGCAAATGAAAATAAAGTCAAGCACACAGGCACACAATAAGAAATAAAACAAATGAGTGTTCAGCACTAATGGCGCCTAGTGATGCGCGCTTCGAGGTGAAACTCCTAAGAATGTATGGTCAAAGCAGTGAAACCAAGCATAGTTTGTGCTAAGTCGAGCATGACCCGAGTCAAGGATGACACGAACTGGACATGGTTCAGGGAGCGTGCAAGCAACCGTCAATCATTTTTTTTCTTTTCTTTTTTGTATTTTTTTATTTTTTTCTTTTTAAATTTGATGAAAAACAACTAAACTAAGCATGATGAAAGCATGGAAAACATGAATTAATTAACAAGAATGAAATCATAAATTCATGAATAGAGCAGGTCTACCTGAAGCAATATATTTTTTTATATTTTAAACAAATTATTTTGAGCAAAACATTAGTGAAAAAGCACAAAAAAGGCTCTGGAACAGGTCTGTGGGGTCTTAGAATTTTCTGGGACCTCTGTGATACGGCAGCACGGGTCGTGTAGCATTTGTAGGTTGGGTGGCACAAGTCGTGTCACCAAAAAAAAAAATATTTTTTATTTTTTATTTTTATCTTGTTGATCTTGATGAAATAAGGCTACTAAAACTTGCAAAAGTAGAAAAATCAAAATTTTTGATGAAAAAAAATTAAAAAAAAGTGAAACAGAAGAACAATAGATAGAGCATACCTGCATCAAGTAAAATATTTTTTTGGTATTTTTAAAAATTCTATTTTGGTTTGAAAGTATTTGAGCAATCACAAGAAAGGTCCAGGACCCAGCCTGTAAAATTTTAAATTTTGAATTGGGAAATGGGGGGAACCAGAGAGCGCATTGCCGTAGACTTGGGTGGCACAATCTGTGTCACCTGGGCAGCATGCCCTGTGTCGCTCGGGCGGCAGGCCCTGTGTTGTCTGGGCAGCACGCCTAGTGTCGCCAAAATTTTTTGTTTTTGATATTTTTGCTTTATTGTTTTCATGTATATCTTAATAAAATAAGCTAGCTGTAAAGTGTTTCCTCACCCAGGGTGTAGTCAAGGGCTTATATTTCCTAGGCTAAGACCTCATCTTTTGTTTCCCAAGCTTTCAGCTCTTTCTCGAGCTCATCAAATTCGTCCCTCATTCTTCATATCTCTGCTTTTAGGGCCATCATCATGTTGAAGCGGGCGATCGCCCCTTCATTGAGATTAGATCTCTGAGAAGCCGCAACATCCCTCCTCTGTGTATGGGCCTCAAGTGATTAATGATGACATGTGAGTTAGGATTCCAGAGCAGCCAAGGCGAATCCTCTAATTTTCGTGTTGTTGTCTCCTGTTCAAGCTCCTTTATCAGTCATCCCTCCACCTCGTTTATGGCACCATCAAAGTATGGGAGAACCTCTGGTGTGCCCCCTAGAAAGGCAATCTTCCTTAACTTCTGGATCGCATCGTCAAATTCAGTAAGAGGCAAATCCTTCAGTCTCTGAACACTCAGGTGAAGCATGTCCATAATTATGTCAGGCATCCCATTGAAACTAGGCCTGGACGATGCTGCTGAGGCCACCACGATGGAAGAAGCTTTGATCTCAATGGTTGGGCTCGAAGGGATGATAGCCATGTGAGTCACTGACTCTTCTAAAGCAATCGCGAAGCCTAAAGCCTTGGGCTCCTTAGATTCAGATGAAGCCCCGGTCTCAATCTCCTCGGTCTCCTCAACATTAGCCTCCTCACCTGGCCCTTCACTCACGACCCTGCTCTCATCAGGCTCAGCCCTCTCAGGACCAGATTCTACCCTTGGGCCCTCAATCATAGTCTCACTCTGAGCTTCTCCTTGTCTCTCAACCTCTGGAGCCACTACATCAGTCTTAGCAGGTTCATCCCCTTTAGGGCCAACTTCTTCTCCTTGCCCCTCACCCTCTAGAACAGTCTCAATAAGCGCAGGAACAACCTCCTCACCTTGACCTTCTCCTGTTGAGGCTACCATTCTAGTCACTGCAAGCTCCAAAGCAACCTCTTCTCCCTGCCCCTCACTCTCTGGAGCAGTCTCAATAAGAGTAGGAACAACCTCCTCACCTTGACCATCGACTGTTGAGGCCACCATTCTGGTCTCAGCATGCTCCAAAGTAGCATCTTTTCCTTGTCTTTCACCCTCTGACATGACCTCCATAAGCTCTAGGTCAGCTTCTTCTCTTTGCCCTTCCGCCTCCTGAACTGCCACCTCAACCTCGACAAGTTTTAGGGGTCACCTCCTCCTTTTGGCCTTCAGTCTCGGTTGTGGCCTCTTCTACCAGATCGTCATCCCTCACAACCCAAGCCTCTATTACTTCTTCTTCTGGATCTACATTCTCTGGGACCATTGCCTCTGAACCCCCAAGATCTCCCTCTTGAGAATGGCCTACATCACTCATAATTTCATCACCTGGGGCAACAACTTCCTGTTGCTTAGGTGCCTCATGAATCATAGGTCTCTCCTCCTGGGGGATGCTAGGGCCTTCACAGCTCATGACTGCTGCCTTTGCCTCTGTCGGGGCAGCAATTTCTTGAGGTTCAGAGGTCCTCCCAACTTCAGGTTCCTCTCCTTCTACAACAATAGCAGAACCTTCATCTTCAGCCCCAACAATCTCCATTGGAGCTAGATCTAACTCATGGGACGTTCTTGGAACCTCGGGCACCACCTCTAGCTTAGGTGTCCCCTCTCTATCAGAAACAATGATGATGGGCTCAGAGGGACCAGAGTCATCTACCTCAGTCTCTGAAGAAGTAGAAAACTACTTAGGAGAAGTAGTGGATGATGGAGAAAGGCTGAGGGTGACTTAGAAAGAGTAGTGAGTGAACCTGAGGAGGCAGAATATGAAGAGCTATCCCCTGATTCTAGAATGATAGGAAGTTTTACACTCCTGCATTTTGAAGCAGATCTGACTGCCGGAGTCAGTGCGCAAGTGCCAGTGGGGGAAGCGTGCTTCCTTTTCTTCCCTCCTTCTGTCAAAGGAGTAGTCGCCTCAGAACTCCCCTCTCGAGAAGAGGCTCCTGCAAGAGTGTTGTGCGGGCCTCTCCATATTAGTGCATTCAAGTCTTGGATCAGGCAACCTTCATGACTAGAGACCTTTCGGCCCTCCTTCCATTGAAAGATAGAAGAAAGGCTGTCAAAGAGGCTCCCCAGCCCCTTCTCCATGGTAAGAAGCTGCGGTGAAGAATTGTCTGCTGCTATTTCTCATGATATTCCAAGAGCTGGCCAGTTCCAATCGTAGTCCAGGGAAAAGACCTCGCCTAGGGGTGGAGTCCTGATGATCTTCCTCTTCTTGGTGTCTTGGTACCATTTGTAGTTTTTTCCTTTCCATGGATGATTAGCTTCCCAATACCCCCAGTTGGTAATCCTCCACCAGCGTGCTTAGGCTCAGTTGCTCGGACCCCTTGTGCCAGAATGCGAAACCACATATTTGCTAACTTCTGTCATCTCCAAACATTCATGTGATGCAGATATGCTCTAGCTGCCACATTTCTCGAAGAGTCCCTAGATCTTCCTTCTTCCCTATGTTTACTTTGCCATGTCTTTTCTCGAAGAATATAGAGAAGGGGCAGCCTTGATCGAGCCCGTGCTGACGAGCGAAATGATGCAGGAAGTACCCTTTAAGCCTAGCACCATAGAGGGTTCTGTAAGGCCAAACTCCCCTTCTAATGCTAAAGATAAACATGAGATCCTGGATGGTGGTAAGAGCACCATCCAGCTCCTTACCCATTTCGTTAATAAAGGCTCGGTCAGTAAAGCCCCCAACTGGAAAGGCGACCCGACGCATACTGGAGGACTCATTCCCAAATAGGTTCCGTGCATCCCTCAGACTGTGAACGATAACCTTCTGCCCAGCAATCCTCATCAGGAATGGGCACATCTTCTCCCCCACACCTGGATTTTTGACATAAGTGGACAGGAAATAGGCTCCTAGCCACCCCTACACATAGTGATGGGGAATGGTGTCTTGAAGTCCCTAGGGAAAGCTTCACCTCCAACGAGGCCATTACCCCCTTCCTTGCTTTGATAGGCCATCCCCCTCGAAATAGCTCCCAGTTCATGGTAGATGCTGCATAGGACTGGTTGTGCAAAGGCATACTGGCACCCCGTCACCATGTCACAAGCCACATAGAGCGTGCCTGGATGAATTGTAGCGGCTCCCTCAGGAAGCATGAATTTGCAAAGAAACAAGGCTTGATAGGCGGCCAAAAAGACACAATCATTACTGGCCTAGAACTGGTAAATTGGAAGCATCCCCTTCGCAGCTTCCTTCCCTTTCCCTCTTGAGACAACTGGACCAGCGCTCTCAGGATAATCCCTGCATAAGAATTTCAGCCATTCAGCAAAGGTCACACGACCATTGCTGGATTTGGGGTACAGTAGCTCGTAAATCTCAAATATCTCTTGAAGACCAGCAGGCGATTTGTCTTCCCCTAGGCAAACACCACCAAAGATGACTGAGTTCTGAGGCACAAACTCGTCATACATTGCTTCGAACAGTGGAAGGCCGCCAATGAAGTGAAGATCTAGTAAGGAGATTCTTGCCTCGCTATGCCTAAGGAGCCATGTGTTGCTAACATGACTCCATGTCTCTAGCAGTGCCTTAATAGTATTCGAGCACCGATCATAGTAGCAGGCCGAGCACTAAACCACTGCTAGCAGGGAGGCATGCTCGAGAGTGCCCCTATACAGGTGCAACACCTTGATGGTTCAGGGAGAGTACCCCTTCAAATACTGGTGCTCCCCTTACACTCGGATACCAGTAGAAGACCATATTAGCCCCTTTGTCTTCACCATTATCTTCACCAATGAGGAAAAATTCTCATCAGACACCACATTCCTATGCATGCAATGAAGGAGGGTCACCCCTTCTTCAATACTGATATTTCCATCATTGTCTTCCCGGACCTCAAAGTGACACTAAGGGGCCACTCTGGTTTTTATATTGATCCTGTCAACCAAATGGGCTCACCCCTGACCAGGCTCTCACTAGTAAATTTACTGGTGCCAAGCTCTCCTTCCTTTGGAGGGTTCTTCACATCAAGGATTCTGTAAGAAGACCCGGCCATTATATAAAGCTCAAGGACATACTTTCGTGTGCGAATCACTAAGGCACTGAC
This sequence comes from Amborella trichopoda, assembly GCF_000471905.2. The sequence goes on from NW_006498435.1 coordinate 2,669,401, forward strand.
TATCACTGTGCGTGAAAGGAATTTACTAGCGTCACGCATGGCTAATGCCAGTTGTGTTCGTCAAGGCTAACACCAGCTATGTTTGTCAAGGCCCAACGCCGATTGTGTTCCTCAAGGCTATCGCTAATTGTGTTTGACAAGGAACAGCGTCGACTGCGTTTCTCACAGGCTGACGCCGAATGTGTTTGTCAATGCCCAACGCCGGCTATGTTCATCACAGCTAGCCCTGACTGTGTTTGACAAAGCCCAGCGCCAACTGCGTTTCTCAAACGCTAACGACAGTTGTGTTCTCAAGACCATCGCCGCTTGTGATTTTCGAGCAGCACCGTCTGTGATCAAATCTCTCACACGTGCCATGAATTACGCATGTGCCATCTCGAATCCCGAGTGCACCGCCTAATAACTGCCAGCCGCGACGTGGTCTGACACGCATCCTCGCTCGTGTGGATGGTGACTGTCGCCTCCCAAGGACCGTTAGCTGCTAGCGATTGTTCGCTTCCCTACGACCTCTCAGCTTCTCGTCGGGAAACTTCCCCACTCGTCGAAAACCCACTGTCGCACTTTCCCCTCTCTTTCGCGATGGAAACAAATCACCGGAAAACTGTCGGAAGCTTGTGGAAGGTTTCTGCTACACCTTCAGTCCCTGTTCCAGTAGCCCACGACCCTTGCCAGAACTTCTAAGGCTTAGACACTGGCAACTTCCCCAAACAAAGAAGATGACTCTAACTCCCCTGTGTACCCTGTGAACTAGCTGAAGTTCCCAACCGAAAACCTCTGCTCGTCCATTGGATTTCTTGCAACCCTCACTCGAGTACTCTACGTCACGCTGGAGTTCTCGTCGGGAAGTATTTCTCTCACTCACTGCTAAATTTCCTTAGCAACTTTACCCAATGTTAAAATAGTAAAATGGGGTTTACCCCCGTTATATAGTTGAAGCTTCCCCGAAGTGCCCTGAACACGGTAGAAATGCCAGTCAGATTCTTGAAGACCAAACTGCGATGGGCCAGACCAGGTCGGGCTCAAGCCTGCAGCTTGAACACAAGTCACCGCCACCCAAGTAGCACTGAACATCCAGTTTCAGATGGATCGAGATTGGGTTGGGGCCAGGTCCGAGGCCCGGACTCAGACCAACGTCGTTCGACCGACGCCAATAACTGCTCAGCGACGTTCCCACAACTATCGCCCAAGTTGGCACCGTGTGTGCCAATGCTATTGTCGACCACACTAGCGCTAGCCAGGCTTCTACCGTGTGTGTTTGGCCTATGCCTTGGCCTGTCATCCCCAGTGGAGTTATGAGCATGACATTGCCCTTCATCACGAGGGAGTCACGCTTGCCCCCTAATCCCCAGTGAAGTCTGTTCGCCATCCCTCGGCAGGTCACCATCTTCAACTGATCCCTCTACTTGTGTATGGCCTCAACCACTTTATCCCAGGGAGTCGGATTGCCTTCCACAGACTTCTTCCACATGGAGCTTCATCCACATGGCGACCCACATAATGGTCTAGATGCACGACCTTAAACTGCATGGTCCAAACTATATGCCCTGCAACTGTAGCGGAGGTCTAGTTGCATGACCTTAGACTGCGTGGTCCTAGCTACATGACCTAAAACTGTAGCAATAAACTAGATGCACGAACCTAAACTGCATGGTCAAAACTATATGACCTTAAACTGTAGCAGAGGTCTAGTTGCACGACCTTAAACTGCATGGTTTTAGCTACATGACTTTAAACTGCATGGCCATGGTCCAAACTATATGACCTTAAAATGTGACGGAGGTCTAGTTGCACGACCTTAAACTGCATGGTTTTCGTTATACGACATTAAACTGCATAGCCATGGTTCAAACTATATGACCTTAAACTGTAGCGGAGGTCTAGTTGCACGACCATAAACTGTATGGTCCTAGCTATATGACTTCAAACTGCATAGCCACGGCGCAAGTCATATGACATTAAATCATAGTACATGTCCTGACCGCTTGATGTTAAACTACTTTGCCCAGGTTTTGGAGGCATGACCTTAAACATGCCCCCCCACACACACGCACACGCCCTTTACATACGTCTTCACGTATGCCTTCGCTAATCGACAAGTTCGTGTGCACACACCACCTTCATCAACTCCCCAATGTACCCGTTCACTTCGTTACCCTCCATCATTCCCTAACCGCCAGCCATCCCCCATTCATACTCGTCGAGAGCAAGTGAGTTACCACTTTCCACCTCCCATCTATACACCATCTATCTTTCAAAGGCAGCCTTGTTCCATCTCCCCAAAGTGAGTCAAACCACCACCATATTCACTCAAATGGTCTCCACAAACTGGCATTCGTCGCCACCACAGTTCAGCTGTATGACCTTAAACTATAGTGCACGTCCTGGCCACATGATGTTAAAAGGCTTTGCCTAGGTCCCGAATGCATGAACTTAAACATGCCCTCACAAAAAAAAAAAAAGAACAATAAAGGGCATGGTGTAAACTTGAACAAGGGAACGCCATGAGTAAAAATGATGGACGGACATGATCACAAAACCATGAGTAAGAGAGTTCCATGAATAAAATCCCTGGCATGGTGAAAACCTGAAAGGGCATTGTGAGTAAAAATGCAAGAATAAGGGTGGACATGGCCTAAAGGTCATGGGAAAAAGAGCCCGAATAAAAGGAAGTTGGTGAAAACGTCTCTACGGTGCCACTTCCCAAGTCCAAGCGAAAACCCGCAAAGGGCGCTTGGACCAATAAGCAGGTTGATGCAGCACACGCTTCATGGGCAGCTTCAGCTAACATTCAAAATGAAAATTCCCTGGTGTCAGAATGCTTTGATATCATGAACAAAAAATACAAGCTTCAGGAAGATTCCGACAGTTTGAGTCCGTTCACAAAAGGACCCAAGAGTCAGAAGAATTGCTAAGGCGGCAGGTCAAGGTCCCATGCTAAAGGATCGCATTTCCAACAAGTCAACAAAAAAGAAGAAAATCACAATGGCAAGTCAAAGATTCCTCCAAAGGCTCTTCAACCCAAGACTTCAGGGTGATGCCTCACCTAGAGGCCACCTCGCCAAACCCCTCCCAAGCCGACAGGCTCAGACTTTCAGGATAGACCAACACAAAGCCCATGATTGGACCCAGTAGGATGGGGCCCATAGAGGTACCTTGCTTGTCAAAAATCAGCAACGACATGCCTCGGTCGAGAGGCCAAATCACGGCACTCGCAATCCCGATTGACGTGAAACTAGTTTCATTGCGTGCGTAAGTCCCATGGCTATCACTAGTCCGAACCCCAAGCATGATGAACAGTTCGATTTTCTGCATGAAGCCAATGAAGTGACTGTAAATTTTGGCACCAAAATTCTAGATTCCGATAAAAACTCCAAAGTTGTAAAATCCTCGTCCAGACACAAAATCAAGCTGCGTTTTCTGCCACGCGATCGTGACTGCATGCTCAGTGTGATCCAGTGAAGAAATCATAGAAAAACATCAAGGAATATCGATCCAAAATTTGCAAGATTTATTTAAATTTCAAGTCACATGATAGTGGCTTAAAAACACAAGCCATGGCTCAAAGTTGGTATAAAATCGATCGCCATGTCGAACCCAATAAGAAAACAATAATCTTTTGAACAAATGGGCACCAAAGCAACCTCGGATCATCCCATGAAGGATCATGCATGTTGTAGGCGCTACCACCCATAGCACGCACCCTGCTACTAGCAAGTCCCTTGCCGGTCATATTGCTGAGGTACGCTGAAAGGCTGCCCTGTCCGCTTTCATGAAAGGAAAGCTGGTTTCCATCGCTCTAAAGGGTCACCACAAGGCCATCGCCTAGACTCATTCACCACCCCGAACCTCTATGCCTAGTGGCTCGAAACACAGAGGAAGAGATCCTGGGGCCTCCACCTCTCGCACACACCTGATGGCTCATGGTCCAACCACTCGAGCCATACCTCGAGACAACTTTCATGCTGCCTTGAGTTCACATCCAAGGCTAGGCCTTCTCAGGCCGAACCTTGCATGGGCCATACAGTTGCATCTGACAGCTCGGGGTGGTGCCAATTTTGTACCAACTCGAGCACGTCAGGGTCAACCTTTTCGTCCTCCCTCTCAGCACACACACAACTCAACCCCGTGAGAGATGAGCATCCACTCAGTCTCTCACAGATACGAGCTCGTAGGTCTAGACCTCCTAAGGTCGAACCAACAGATTGAGTCCGGGTTGATCCCCAAGTCACGCGGATGGCTAACTTCAATGGTGCACATGCACCAGCTTCACAGGTTCCTTCTTGATCCTGACTCAATCAGAATTGTGAACCAGTTCCTTCTTTTGTCTCTCTTCCTTCGCCAGGCAAGCACCTT
>NW_006498435.1:2674501-2747676 GCF_000471905.2 Amborella trichopoda
CTCAGGTCAACCATGCACTTGAACCTCATAAAAGAATTCGAGGCAAAGGCCTGATGGTAGATAGAAGCCTACAGCCTCTAAGGTAGCAGCCCAGATTGCCCTCTGTCCTTGGACCTCACTCTCTGGTTCAGCTGATGGACACAACCCTCACGTGCTCAAGAAAGACGGTGCAGTCTAAATCTCAGGCTCAATTTTGAAATGAAGTTTATTGCAGCCTCATGATTAAGCAAAAGAGAGGCTTGCAGCTCCAGAATAGAGAGGCCCCCAAGGTAGTTGAGGCTATCACTCTTGATGACCTCCTGCCTCACATTCCCTTCTTCTCACTTCGGATTATAGAACCTGAGCGAGAAGTCCAAAATTGCTTGGTGGTCACCGTCATAGCAACAGATCGAGCTGCCAAGAAATCACGGTACCAAGACAGTAAGAACTGGTCCTCACACGGTCGGCGTACAAGGCTCGAGTCTAATAGGGGCATGCTGAGCCCTACCAACCGACTTGCTGCGTACCACTCACTAACCTCAGCAGTCCACTACTTCACTTGTCTTCGGCCTTCCAAAAGAAATGGTCAGCGTCATGGTGATCAACAACTCGGTTGACGCCCAAGAAGAGCGAATGAACAGGTTCGAAGTAATGATGTAGTCCATTCTCGAAACGATGCATCGCTTGGAGGCCTCCAAGGCCCCTACTTTTCCTCTTCACCATGAGGCCAAATCCCAGCCCAGAGAGGACGCAGCTCCCGATAAGCTCCCCCACCGGCCTCCCAAGACAGCTCTGCTCCCTGCAAGGGTTTCGCAAGCCAATATAGATGCCATGGTGCCCACAGTCTCAAGAATAAAGTCTCAGGCATGCAAGAGGCGATGCTCTACCAAAATACATACCCCTCGTACATTGACCAGGTGTCGCTTTCCCCAAAATATCAAAAAGGGAAGCTCCCCCTGTTAAGTGGTACTACATCCCCGCACTAGCATACCGCTCACTTCCAAGCTACTTATCGCGAGATGGCAACTCACGGGCGACTCCTCCTCCTCCGTCAGTTCGTCGAGACTCTCCAAGGGCTAGCCTTCTAGTGGTATGCTCGATTGCCGCCAAACTCGATACACACATGGCAGCAAATGGAGTAATTGTTTTATCAGCACTTCTATGAAGTCCAGAGAAATGTGGAAACCATCGAGCTCCTCACCCTGATTCAAGACCCTTGCGACCTAGTTGATAAGTTCATCACCCGATGGAGAGAGTTAGCACTCCCATGATTGAAAGAGAAGTAGTTCAGACCTGCATACAAAATATGCTGCCTGAGATTGCCCTACATGTTGAGACTTCCAATCCACCCTCCATGTTAGAGCTCATCTCTAAAGAGGTTCGTATAGAAGGTCTGTCCAAACACCATGGTGGATCTTGTCAACAGCCCTCTAGCTCGGGAAACGATCAGGGCAATGACAATTCTCACTCCAACAATCGGGGCAATCAGTAAAATGCGATGATTAGTGCAGCTTTCACCGTGGCTAACACTAAGAAAGCTGCTCCTCAAAACTTGAACCTCTCTAAGACACAGATGCCTCAGGCTGGAGGCAAGCAGCAACAGTCCTATAACAAGGTCCCGCCCCCTAAAAATATAAATTGAAGTGATTATTGGATCCAGCACTAGAACAAGGTGTACCCCTTTGAGAACGAGTGGGTTCCTGTGCTGCTTCGATTACTATTAGAGTAAAACATGATCCAGCTGCCAGAGGTCAACACCCCAGAACAAGCTGGACAGGAGACACACAAGAGGTACTGTGCCTATCACAGGAGAGTAGGCCTCCCCACTCAAGAGTGTTATATGCTCAAAGACATTATCGAAGCCCTTATTAACAAGGGCCAGATAAAGCTCGAAGAACCAAAGAAAGCAATCGGGACAACTGAGGCTTCCCATATAGTGACAATCCAAGAGGAGGACGAGGCACCCGCTGTCCTCCGTGCACTATGCATTGTAATGCTCGAAGAAGGTCTTATCATGTCGAAGCTGGTAAGGCAGCCCAAGTTCCTTCCTCCAGGAGCTGAAAACCTTTAGTGCCTGTATCATTCGATACGAGGCCATGACCTAAGTGAATGCACTGACTTCCATGAGCTCTTAGCAAAGAAGATGCAATAGTGTCAAGAAGTTCATGATAACCCAGAAAGACACTCTCAAGTCCCTACTCTACCAGTGCAAGAAGATCCCCTGCGACAAGCCCAGGGAAGTGCTTAGCTAGATCCTCTACAAGCCCTCTATGAGGCGATACTCCAAAAGGGTCTTATCACTCCCAAACCCGTCAGGAAAAATCGACGTCTTGCCTAGGGTACGGAAAACCTCTGGTGCCCATATCACTAGGTATGGGGCCATGAGCTCACAGAATGCTCAGGGTTCGAAGCTATAGTCATGGAGAAGGTACAAAAAAGCCATATCATTTGCACCGTTCTCCCAGAACGCTTCCAAGCCATCTCTCCCATCCAAGAGGAAGTCCACTATAGGTCCCCTGTGAGCACATCGCATACCCTTCAGAACCTTTGAATTCTCAGCCTTTGGAAGTCTACCATGGGCGAAGTAGGCTCAAGTCCTAGAAGTGTGAGGTAGTCCGCAAATCTAGGGCTACTCATCAGCCCGATAAGATGGACCAAACACCTACCAAAGGATCCAGAAAGGGACGAGCACCTAGGTCAGCTCACCGAAGGAACCACATTCCTCAACCACCAGTCGTGGAAGAATTTCTCAAGCCTCTTCCTCCACTAACGACCTTACAAGACTTCATCCTAGGCGCAGCTAGCCTTATCCCTTCATCAAATATGGGTGACGACGCTAAAAGCACCCCCCAACGGTCAGAGCTAGGGCAAGACCTAAACTACCCCCTACACACATCCAATTTTGGTGACGACATAAAAAGCAGCCCAGGGCATTCTAACTCCACTTTTTCTTCTTCTCCTCCCTCTTCTCCTATCTCTTTCATAGTTGCAGTTGAGTAGTGCCCAGACTTCGACACCCTAAATAGAGAACTCGAAGGCATTAACATCAGCAGGTCACATCGGAAGCGCCTAAGAAAAATGATAGATTCTTAACAGTCGTTGACGCCCTGGCACCCCAAGCCAAGTTCAAGTTCCTATTCCCACGAGGCCTATCACATGGTTCAAGTTTCTGAAACAACACCCCGCTTGGGACAAGTATCGAGTGACCCTAGTCACGACGCCATGGACTTTATGTTCGAAGCTGACCATTTCATTACCAAGTCTGACCAAGGACCAAAAATTGTTTCCCACACTGGGACCCTCTTAAAAGTCGAAATGTCAAAGTCATGGGTCTCTGCACTCGAGATTAATAAGAAGCATCAAAAATCCCCTGACGAAGAATTGTAAGAAGCTCCGGAGGAGTGAGAAGAAGGTGGTCAGGCCACAGTTGACGAGCTCAAAGAGATAAAATTAGGGGATGAGATCGACTCAAGGCCAACTTTCTTCTCAACAAAAATATCCTCAAAGAAAGTTATATTTCCCTCCTCCGAGCAAACCAAGACATCTTTGCTTGGCATTATCATGAGATTCCCGGTCTAGATACTTAAATCGTTGTCTATCGTCTCGACATTGATCCGTACATTAAACCCATAAAGTAGAAATCAAGAAGGTTTAGACCTAACCTCGAGATGCAAATCGATGCTAAGGTGAACAAGCTCAAGAAAGATGGGTTCATAGGTGAAGTTAAATACCCAAAATGGTTGGCAAATGTTGTCCATGTCAAGAAAAAAAATGGTCGAATCAAGGTCTGTATTTACTTTCGTGACTTGAACACTGCCTGCCTTAAGGACGACTTCCCCCTACCATTCACCGAGATGCTTGCTGATTCCACGGCCCATTGCCAAATCTTCTCCTTCATGGATGGGTATTCTGGTTATAATCAGATCAGGATGGCACCAGAAGATGAAGAGGCCACTGCATTCTTGACCCCAAAAGGTGTCTTTTGCTACACTATGATGCCTTCCGAGGTAAAGAATGCCAATGCCACATACCAGTGAGCCATGACGACCATCTTCGAGGACCTGATGCACAAGGAGGTCAAGTGCTATGTGGATGATGTGGTGGTGAAGTATGAAACGAAGGATGCTCACATGAAGGACCTTAAAAAGGTGTTTGAGTTGCTACGACATCACCTACTAAAGATGAACCCTCTAAAATACGCTTATGTCGTACGCTTAGGAAAGTTCTTAGGGTTCATCATGAGATATCGTGGGCTAGAGATTGAGCCAGTCAAAATCAAGGCAATCCAGGATATGCCACTGCATACAACCCTGCGTGAGCTTCGGTCTCTCCAAGGGCAGCTAGCCTAGATTTGTAGGTTCATCTAGAACCTCTCAAGATTAAGAAGGTCCTTTTCACACCTGCTAAAGAAAGACACACCCTGCATATGGGATGAGGCATGCCAAGCTGCACTCGATGATATCAAGCAATACTTATTGAATCCTCTGATACTATCCACGCTAGTGTTAGGAAGGTCTCTCATCCTATACGTGACCGCTCTTGATGAGTATGTAGAGGCACTCTTAGCATAGAACAATGATGGGGGGGAAAGAAACAACACTCTATTATCTCAATCGCAGGATGTAAGGTGCTGAAAAAAATTATCATCCGATTGAAAAGATGTGCCTAGCCTTAATCTTTGTAATACAGAAGCTCCCCCATTACTTATTCGGTCACAAAGTCAAGCTAATCTCAAAGGCGGGCAGTCAAGTTCGTTATGACCCGATCATGTCTGTCAGGATGCTTGGCCAAGTGGGTACTGTTGCTGATGGAGTTCGACATCACGTATATACCATACAAGGCCGTCAATGGTCAAGCCTTAGCAGACCTTCTTGTGACACACCCAGTTCCTTCAGAATCTTCGCTGTCAAGTGATCTCTCAGATGTAGAAGTTTACTATATGATACTAGCTCGGCCATGGGAGAAGTATTTCGACGAAGCATTCCAGTCTGATAGAGGAGGTGCCAGAGTCATGTTCCTGACTCCCGATGGTGGAATGATTCCCCTATCCTTCTCTCTCGTAGAGGCATTTTCTCATAATGAAGCTGAATATCAAGCCCTTATAATCGGATTGGAGTGTTTGAATGTATTTTTCATCACCTTGGTCCCTGGTAGGAAGCAGGTCAATAAATCCTACAAAACAGTGGAAATTCCCGACAGTCTCAGAATGGCTCTAAAAGTGGTCAAGATCTTCGTCAGAATTTCAAAAGACCACCTGTCAAGTTCATCATGATCAGACACATCTAAGCCAGTGAACACAAAGAAACAATTTTAGTAAAATCGGTCTCTAACACCTTCAAACGGATCCTACATCTAGAACTACATTTTTTGTGTCTCAAATCACTATGGAACTATCGCCATTGGTTCTGACACAGAAAAAAACCCCTATGGGCCAAGTTTTGGCTTAATAAAATACTCTAAAACAAAGATATGAGCCAAACATTGAAACAAGAGAGGTCGCACACTATTCTCGTGTGGCCCCATTAAAGGTGGTTGTTTTTACAGTCATGGGTAGTCACTTTTAGGGCCTATAACTCACTCGTTACAAGTCAGATCGCTCCCAAATTTTGTGAGCGTATTGGTGTCATCAAGACGAACAATTTGATATGTGGCACGCCCTGAGACGATGTCCCAAAAGGGAGAAAAGCTAGAGAGAAATTATCCGTCCATGAAGAAGTTGCAAAAAATTTAGCAGCGACATGCCTCATTCGATAGACCAAATCACAACGCTCGCGCAATGGATCGACACGAAACGAATTCCATTGTGTGCATAAGGTCCAAAGCTACTATTGGTCCAAACGCCGTACATGATGGTCTATCAGATTTCATGCCCAAAGCCAATGAAGTTACAAAAATTCTAACCACCGAATTCTAAATTTCGGCCTAAATGCAAAGCTGCGAAATCTTCGTTTGGGCTCCAAATCACATCCCGTTTGTTGCCTCACGATTATGATGGCATTCTCAGTGCACTATGATGAAGAAATCACAAAAAAATATTAAGGAATGACCACAATATCGATCCAAAGTTTTCAAGATTCAAACAAATTTCAAGTCTCGTGAAGGCTCTAAAACATGAATCATGGCTCAAAGTTGGTACCAAAATGATCGTCATGCTGAGCCCTCTAAGAAAACAATAATCTTTTGATGAAACAGACATCAAAACACCCTCGGGTCAGCCATAGAAGACCATACAAGATCTCGAGCAGTAGCAAAGAATGTTCTAGAATTTCACACATTGTTAGGCGTGACAAATAGTCCTTTTGCACCCATTTTTTAAATTTCTTTTAATTCAATTAAATCTTAATTTTCAAAAATTAGGTCTTGATCAATCCACCCTCTCTCTCTTTCTCTCTTCTCTCTTTTTCTCTTTTCTCTTTCTTCTCTCGTTCTCTCTTCTCTCTGTTCACTCTTTTTCTCTCTCCTCTCTCTTCCCTCTTTCTCTCTCTTCTTCCTCTCTCTTCATCTTTATCTCTTTCTCTCTCCTCTTCTCATCTTTATCTCTTTCTCTCTCCTCTTCTCATCTTTATCTCTTTCTCTCTCCTCTTCTCATCTTTATCTCTTTCTCTCTCCTCTTCTCATCTTTATCTCTTTCTCTCTCCTCTTCTCATCTTTATCTCTTTCTCTCTCCTCTTCTCATCTTTATCTCTTTCTCTCTCCTCTTCTCATCTTTATCTTCTTCTGTCAACTGACGAGACCTAGCGTCGGTTGGTCCTCTTTATCTTCTTCTGTTAAGTGGTGAGATCTAACGCCGGTTGCTCCTCTCTATCTTCTTCTGTCAACTGGCGAGACCTAGCACTGGTTGGTCTCCTCTATCTTCTTCTTTCAACTAGTGAGACCTATCACTAGTTGATCTTCTCTATCTTTTTCTGTCAACTGGCAAGACTTAGCTCCTGTTGGTGTTCTCTCTCTTCTTTTATCAGTCGATGAAACTTAACGTCGGTTGATCTTCTCTCTCTTCTTCTATCTGTCGATGAGGCCTAGTGTAGGTTGGTCTTCTCTTTCTTCTTCTATCAGTCGACAAGACCTGACACCGATTGGTCTTCTCTTTCTTCTTCTATTAGTTGGCAAGACTTAGTGCAAGTCGATGAGACCTAGCACTGACTGGTTTTCCCTCTCTTCTTCTATCCATTGGCGAGACATAGCACCTGTTGGTTCTCTTCCTCTCTTCTCAATTGACACAGTTGGTGAAGCCTAGCGTCAACTACTTCCTCTCTCTCCCATCGCCTAAAACAGTCGGCAATGTCTAGCGCTGATTGCATCTCATCTTCCTTCTTCTCCCACCTCTCTTCCTTCTTCTCTGTCCTTCCGTCTATTCCCTTTTTCTCTTTAACCATTCCTCTGCTACTCTTTCATTGGACCAAGAGGGATTGAGGTTAGCATCTCATGGTAGTCCTGTAGTCTAGCTGTAATGTTGTTGTGCCAAGTTCACTCGGCTCACTTTACTGCCATGACAGATCGACCATCGTGCTTAGATAGTAGATAGTGGCAATAATGTCTAGTAGTGACCTCGTGAGCTGGTCTCAATTACCGAGCCCATTTCGCTACCACATTACGCCAATTATCCACCATCCTAGTCACTTCTCTAATATTCTCGCTTGGTCAAATTCTTCTCTCCCCCCGTCTTTCTTTCTTCTTTTTAAATACGGATGCTTGCGTATATTCATCAAATAGAAAAAGGGTGAGGCTTGAGCCACCTGTCCCATAACCTTTGCCATATATGTGTGTGATTGCAAGACAACAGAAAATAAGAAGAATACAAGCCAAGGGAGGCGATTTCGAACCAGTTTCATTATTGGGGGTATTTCTTCGGGATCTAAGACGGTGCCCACGCGAGTCAGCTCGAGTAAGTCTCGAAACACCTTTAAATTCCTCTCTCACTGGTTGGTAACACCTGCCCCCAGTCGGCTAACCATGAGGCCAATTCCCATCACTCTGATGGTGTACCTCCATGGCAGCCTCCTCCGTGAATCTCACAGGACAATTCTGTCCCTCATCTGGTTTCTCCATCAGATATTGAAGCTATGGTCACCCGTAGCCTAAAGAACTGACAAATTTTGGGCATATAAGGTGCAACGCCTTATCAAAGACCATATCCTTCTTATATCGATCAGGTCCCCTCAGACTATAAGAAAGGGAATTTTCCTCTATTTAGCAAAACCACCTCCCCAAACCAGCATATCGCCCACTTCCAAATGGCATGTCGGGAAATAGCAGTTGACGAGAGACTTTTTCTCCGCCAGTTCCTTGAGACCCTTGATGGCTCAGCATTCCAATGGTATGCCCGTCTTCCACCAAACTCGGTACATACATGGGAGGATATGGGGAAACTATTCTATCAACGCTTTTATGTGGTCAGAAGAGAAGTTCAAACCATCGAGCTTCTCACCTTGACATAAGACTCTGATGAGCCCGTAGATCAGTTCATATCAAGATGGAGAAACTTGGCTTCCCGCCACCCTAATCCTATGTCTGAGAAGGAAGCAGTCAAAACATGCATGCGGAGCGTGCGACCTAAAATCGCTCTACATGTCGAGGCCTCTAATCTGATCCTCATGTCAGAGTTGATCTCTAAATTAGTTCGCATAGAAAGTTTGTCATGCCTTCATGGTGGGGCACGACAACCATCTACAAGTTCAACGAACAACCAAGGCAATGGTGGCTCTCGAAATAACACATGGGACAGCCAACAGAAAGGGGTAATCAGTGCAACCGTTATGGTCACTAATTCAGATGAGGCTCCCTCCTAAACTTTGAACCTCACTAAAGAGGTAAGCATGGCGAAGGTAACACCACAGGCTGGCAAGCAGTAACAGTCGTACAATCGGGTACCTCCACTAGCAATAGTCGTACAGGAGGAGGACGAAATGCCGAGTATACTCTACGCCCTCTTCATTATAATGCTCAGGAAGGCATAATCACAATAAAGTAGGCAAGGCAACCCTGCCGCCTTGCTAAGGGGACTAGGGATCGTTGGTGCCCATTCCATCAGATATGAGGTCATTATTTGTCAGAATGCACAACTTTCCTCGATATATTCACGGAGAAGATATGGAAGTGTCAAGAATTTTACAATCTCCCTGTAACTGATCCCCAATTCACTTCTTCATCTCCCCGTAACTGATTCCCAAATCACTTCTTCATCGGGGCAAGAAGATCTCACAAACCAAGAAATTCCAATCAATGACTCAGACTATGCTGAACCTTCGACTTCCCAGCCATGGATGATCTACCATGGCCGAAGCAGACTCAAGTCTTTGAGGCGAGAAGTGGTTCGCCAAGCCAGCACTGATTGCGAACCAGTTTGGCAAACCAGTGAGACAAATCAAATATCACCTCAGAAAATAAAAAACGATGGGCACCAAGGGCTGCCCATCGAAGAAACAAGACCGCTCAACCCACAGTCAAGCAAGAATTTCTCAGGCCCCTTCCTCCGTTCCCAACAGTTGCTGATGCCCTGGAAGCTAAAGCTAAGGTAGAGCCACCTACCACAAAGAAGAACAAGAAGTCAAAGTCAAAGAAGCCCTAGTGGCCCCCTGAGCTTGACTTTGAGCAGACATTGAGAGAGTCAAGGGGGCAAAGTTTCTACTCTCAGGAAACTTGCGAGATGATACAAGTCTGTGAAGCACCAACACGTGTGGACTAAACATTACAGATAGCTGCTCAAAGGCTGATTGATTGACATTGACATACTTCTTGCACTACAATCGTTGAATCCCAAATTCCATGTGATCTCCAAGACGAACTCCTGCAGTCCGAGAAACAACCCCTGTTTGTGGAAGACCCTTCCATTCCTCAAATGGGGAAAGATGCACAAACTATAATCCACTCTAGGCCTTTTTCAGACGTAGAGATGTCAGGATCATGGGTCTCTGCATTTGAGGTCGATCAAAAGATCCTTGAAAACAATGAGGAAGCGTTGAAAGAGGGTGCAGTAGAATTGGAAGAAGGCGGTCAGGCCACGGCTGACGAACTCGAAGAAATAAATCTTAGAGATGAAGCGGACCTCAGACCTACCTTCATTTCAGCGAGAATGTATCTAGACGAGAAAGAGGAGTCCATTGCCTTCTTGAAAACGAACCGAGACGTCTTTGCTTGGCATTACCATGAGATGCCTGGTTTAAACCAATCACTGTTCACCATCTCGGCATTGATCCAATGGCCGAACCTTTCAATTAGAAATCAAGAAGGTTCGAGCCTGACCTTGAAATGCAAATAGACACCGAGATAACCAAACTGAGACAAGCAGGATTCATTCATGAAGTCAAGTACCTGAAATGTCTAGCAAATGTCGATCTGGTCAAGAAGAAGAATGGTCAAATCAGGGTCTGTATTGACTTTCACGATTTGAATACTGCTTGTCTCAAGGATGACTTCCTGTTGCCATTCACCGAGATGCTCATCGACTCCACAGCTCATTGTCAAATCTTTTCCTTCATGGATGGATACTTCGAAAATAATTAGATAAGGATGGTGCGCCTGAAGATGAAGAGGACACAACATTCTTAACTCCGAAAGGGGTCTTCTATTACACAATGATGCCTTTTGGATTAAACAATGCCAGCGTCACATACCAGAGAGAAATGACGACCATTTTTTGAGCCATGATGCACAAAGAGGCGGAGTGTTATGTGGATGACTTGGTGGTAAAATCCAAAGAGAAGGATGCTCATAGGAGAGATCTTGAATAGGTGATCAAGCACTTGCGTCTCCATCAGCTAGAAATGAACCTGCTGAAATGCGCTTTTGGCGTGCGTTCGGGAAAATTTTTGGGATTCATCATTAGACATTTAGGGCTTGAAGTTGAGCAAGTTAAGTTCAAGACAATCTAAAAAATGTCATCACAGAATTCAATTTGAGAAATGCACTCCCTCCAAGGGCAACTGACATACATTCGCAGGTTCATCTTGAACCTCTCAGGTCATTGTAAACCCTTTACACACCTTCTAAAAAAAAAAGATACACCATTCATCTGGGATGAAGCATGTCAGGCAGCCCTTGACGACATCAAGCATTATTTACTCAACCCTTTAGTACTCTCTACACCAGTATTGGGAAAGCCCCTCATTCGATACGTGACTGCTTTAGACGAGTCACTTGGAGCATTGTTGCCGCAAAACAATGAAGAGGGAAAAGAGACTGTGTTATATAACCTCAGCTGCAGGATGTAGGAGATCGAGAAGAACTGTTCCCCAATAGAAAATATGTGTCTAGCCCTGATCTTCATAGTACAGAAGCTTCGACATTACTTGCTTGGTCATGAAGTAAAACTTATATCAAAAGTTGATACTGTAAAGTTTCTCATGAGACGCTCATGCATGTCGGGAGGCCTTGGTAAGTGGGCATTATTACTGATGGAGTTTGATATCATGTATGTCACACAGAAGGCCATCAAGGTCCAAGCCTTGGTTGACTTTCTCGTGACACACCCCATACCGAAAGAATCTCCTTTATCAAGCGACTTCCTCGATGAAGAAGTATTATGTGCTGACCTTGTTCATACGTGGGAATTATACTTCGACAGAGCTTTCCAATCAGATCGAGGAGGCACCAGTGTAGTATTATTAACTTTGAGAGGAGGAGTAATGCCACTTTCTTTCTCTCTCGTTCAAGCTGGTTCTCATAATGAGGTAGAATATCAGGTTCTTATAATTGGACTCGATATTGCCTTCGATCTCGACTTAGAGTAGCTTAAAATCGATGGTGACTATGAGTTGGTTATTCGGCCGCTCAAAGGGATCTATGATGTGAGAAAAGACACTCTCAAGCCCTAACATGATATTGCAAAATCTTATATAGTCGAGTTTGAAGACGTATCCCTGAGTCACATCCCCAAGAGGCTAAATTTGCAAGCTGATGCACTTGCAAAACTTGGCGCTACAATTCAATTGTCCTCATCAGGACCCACGCTTGTTTGGGGGGCAGAATGGAGACACATCGAATTAAGTATCGAGGTCGATATGGATGACGAGAGAAATATCTTCCCCTAGTGTCCCCTTACCCATTTGAAGCACTTCTATCAGCTAAAGAAGTAATCAACACTGAACAAGCAATTACACATAGTTAAGGAGCTAAGATCAGGCACCAGAATTCTTTGACCCAATGTGCGCAGAACTTGAGCAGGTAGAAGATTGGAGAGAGCCCATCACCAGCTTCCTAAAACATGCTAGGCTTCTGGAAGATCGTGTTGAACGCACCAGCATACTTCGAATGTCCACCAAGTACACTCTCCTCGAGGGAGGTGTTCCCTTCAGACGGTTGTTTGATGACATTCTTCTTAGATGCATCGATATCTAAGAAGCAAGTAAGGTGTTAGAAGAAGTCCACTCAAGTATCTGTTGATTACACCAATCCGGTCATAAGCTCTATGAACCAATATTCAGGTTGGAATACTATTGGCCTTCCATGATAGCTGATTCCTTAAACTATTCTAAAAAGTGCCAAGTATGCCAAATACATTCCAGCTTGGTTAACCAGCCTCTAGAGCCCTTACACCATACGGTTGCATCATGGCCCTTCTCACAATGGGGTATGGACATCGTAAGGCCTATTGACCATCCTTTCGTAATGGGCCATGTTATTATCCTAGTTGCAACAAATAATTTCTCTAAGTGGGCTGAAGCAGTCCCCCTTAAGCAAGTTCCTGGGACAACGGTGGCCTACTTTGTTCTACATCATATCATATACCACTTTGGAGTGCCCGACCAGATTATATCTGACAACGGCCCTCAATTTAGGAATCATCACATTGATCGCTTAGTTAAGTAGTTCGATTTCAAATGGAGGTACTCGACTATGTACCACCCTAAGGTGAATGGATTAGCTGAGGCTTTCAATAAGACTCTGTACAATATTCTAAGAAAGTCGGTGTCAAAAACAAGGAAGAACTGGTATGAGAAGCTTCTCGAAGCACTGTGGGCTTATCATACTACTACACGAAATTCTACTGATTCCACTCCTTATGCTTTGGTCTATGGGGACAAAGCAGTTTTACCTTTCGAAATACAAATCCCTTTACTCCGAGTTACTATTTACCAAGGAATAACCGAAGATGAGAGAGTCAAGCTTGGGTATCATTAATTGGATGCACTTGACGGAAAGAGGCTAGAGGCTCAATAGAACCTTAAACTCAACCAAGGGAGAATGAAGAGGGCATTTGACAAGTCTGTTAAGATTCGCTCATTCGCCCATGGTGATCTAGCCTTAGCTGTCCAGAGACCTATTGTCATGCATGGCCCGCGCAAAGGGAAGTTTGAGCCTAAGTGGGAAGGTCCCTTTACAGTAAAAAAGGTCTCGCCCAATGGAGCCTACATATTGGCACATCCTGATGTAGAAGAGGTAAGGCCCCCTATCAACGGGCGATACCTAAAGAAGTACTATCCATGATGTGTATTCAAACGAAAGGGACTCAACGTGAAAACAAGCAAGATAGTCTAAAAGAAATGCTAACTCTTTTTATGTTTATTGCAGTAAAAGTGATTTACAAGTTACAAGAACCCATTACTAGGGAGGTTACAAGTCTCTTACATCTGAGGAAAGGAGGACAGTTACATGCCAAAAAATTGTACTCTTGCTCTTGCATCTGAGAATAAGAGGACGATTACAGGCCAAAACAAATGCCTGTCCCATGAGGAAGAAGCAAACCCACGAAAGGAAGGCCCTCCTCATGAAGAAGAAGTGAAACCACTTGAAGAGTTAGCTTTAACTCATCTGATAAGTAAGAGGATGGTTATAGGACAAAAGACAAAGTAGAGCCACTCCAAGAAGATAGCCTCAATCCATCCGATGTATATGTCTAACATACAAGCCAGATCCCTCATCTGGCATATATATCAAACATATGACGTAGGATCTATTCGATGTGTATATCAAACATACAAGATGGGCTCCTCTGGCAAGGAGTTGGCCTATGATGGAAAGAACACGATGTTCACAGTGAGGGCCCTTCCACAGAATGACATGGACCCCACTATTGTACTGCTGGATTTGGTTTCCAACAGGTACCACAGCCTATGCCACATCCTTCATCACTCTTTGCCAGCCCATGAGCATCGCAACATGTAGCTCATCGTCAAACACCGCAAACCCCACACGTGACTTACCGACACATGCAAGCGTCATTCTCTGCATCATGATAGCAACACATACTGATCAGCGTCGATTGAAGCTAGAGCCAACTGGGTCCTCCAGAGTCAGCACCGGTTGCGGGCCCAACTCCTAGCGCTAACTGTTTTGTTTAAGGCTCAGCGCTGCATCAGCACTCCAAATCATCAATGCCAATTACCTTAGCGTCAGTTGCACTTCTGTTAGCACCGACCCTGTCGTGATTGTTGGCTTCCTGGGTCCCCTCGTTTTCTGGAGCCTAAGTTTGTGCATATCCTTAATGGTCACATGATTTCCATGGATGAAGGCCAGCCGTCACCATGTCTTCAGCAATGGTTCACCTCCACGACGGTTCACCTCCTACAACTGTACGACCCACCTCCTACGATCATTCGTCTTCTGCTGGAATTGCTCCCATATGGCCGAAAACTCATAGGAAAACCTTCTCGCCTATCTTTCTGGCTTGGACTTCACCAAAACCTTATTGAGAAACCTCTGCGACACCACTAACAGTGTCAAAAGGTGGAGATAACCTTGGTAAACCTCTTGAAAGTGCCCTAAAACTTTTGCAACACCATGAGTGGTGTCAAAAAACTACCACAACCGCTGGGAAACCCCTTTTAAAAAATACTTATCAGAAAGGAAAATGGCAATCAGAATTTCTTCCCTTTTGCAGAAAACATCCCGAAGGAATCTCCTTTCCCTGTTACTCTCTCCGCAACTTCGTCAAATTATGGGCAAAGTTTGCACACCGAAGGTCTTCTCTGCCAAACCCTCACCGGCCTCCTGCTGCCTGTCAAAGAACCTTCACCGCAGAGACTGTTGCTGAAGTCCCACTACTCGCTGGAAACTTCAACCGAGAGCTCTCTCCTCACCGTTAAAGAAAACTTGTCATTAAGTTTGTTTTTACCCTTAGTGAAATATAAGGGAAAACGGGGTTTTACCCCCTTATGTAGACTACACTGCCTTCAAAAGCCCTTCACAAACTCGAAATTTCAGTTGCGTCCAAGGGAAGCCAAGCGACAATGAGCCGAGTCGGGCTTCGACACATAGCTTGAGGTAACTCTCATCGATCCATCCCCAGCGTCGTGATGCAGCACCGGTTGACGCAACGCTGGGTGAATTTCCAAACACCTTAGCTTCGGTTGACTTAGCACCAGGTGTGTTTCCAAATGCAACCTTAGCGTTGGTTGACTTTGTGCCAGGTGTGTCTTCAAAAAGACCTTAGCGTTAGTTAACTCAGCGCCAGTTGTCTTTAGATAATACCATGGGTCATTCACAATGCCAGCTGAATAGTTCCGGTTATGTTGTGAGAACTCAACGCCGATTGAATATTCGCAATAAACCATCAGCGCTACACATGGCTCTGGCCGTATTTCAAGCAGTGTATACCCTACCACTATCTCTAGTGGACTTGTACCAAAGCTAGGATGTGTCATCCCAAGTGGACTTGCACCCAGGCCATTACACTTAAACTATGACTGCCCCAATGGAGTTTGGAGCTATCCCTCATCCCCCACTAAGAGTCACACCCATACTGTGGCCCATCATCCCCAGTGAAGTTAGGGTCATTCTTACTTCACCAATCCCCAGTGGGTCAGCTTCGCACTAAAGTACCTTACCCCCAGGGAGTCAGGTTACCTGTTATAGAGTCTCATCTTTCACCCAGAGAGTATGCTTACCCCTTTTACAACCATCGCGAGGTCCACTTCTGCTGGTCATCCTTCATCAGGCCACCATTTCCATTTGAGCCCTTAGTTTGTGAATGGTCTTAGCCATTATATCCTCAAGGAGTCGGATTACCATCCACAGACTTATTCCTTATTAAGCTCCACCTACATGGCGGCCTATATATTGGTCTAGATGCATGACCCTAAACAACATAGCCCTGGTCTAAATGCACGGCCCTAAACTGCACATCTTTGGTCTAGATGCATGACCTTAAGCTTTATGGTCTAGACTATATGATCTTAAGCTATAACAGAGGTCTAGATGCATGACCTTAAATTGCTTAGCCTCGGTCCACACTGCATGACCCTAAACTACCCAGCCTCGGTCCATATTGCATGACCATAAACTTCTTAGCCTCGGTCCACAATGTATGACCCTAAATTGCTCAGCCTCGATCCATATTGCATGATCCTAAACTGCTTAGCCTCGGTCCATATTGCATGACCCTAAACTGCTCAGCCTCGGTCCATACTGCATGACCCTAAACTGCTTTGCCTCGGTCCATATTGCATGACCCTAAACTGCTCAGCCTTGGTCCATATTGCATGAACCTAAATTGCTCAGCGTTGATCCACACTGCATGACCCTAAACTTCATGGTCCACACTATATGAGCTTAAACTGTAGCGGAGGGCTAGATGCATGACTTTAAACTACACAGACATGATCTAGATGCACGACCCTAAACTTCATGGTCCAAACTATATGACCTTAAACTATAGTGGACGTCTAGTTGCACGACCTTAAACTTCATGGTCTAGGTCTATGAATTTAAACTGCATAACCATGAACTAACTGTATGACCTTAAACCATAGTACACGTCCTAGCCTGATGACGACAAAAGGCATAGCACCTCTAAAATATATGACCTTAAACTGTAGTGGATGTCTAGTTGTACGACCTTAAACTACATGGTCCTAGTTGTATGACTTTAAACTGCATAACCACGGTCCAGCTGTATGACCTTAAACCATAGCCGCATGACAATAAATGGCCCAGCACCATGGTCTAACTATATGTCTAGTTGCACAACCTTAAACTCAATAACCACGGTCTAGCTGTATGACCTTAAACCATAGCTGCATGACAATAAATGGCTCAGCACCATGGTCTAAACTATATGTCTAGTTGCACAACCTTGAACTGCATGGTCCCAGTTGTCCTACTCTAAACTGCATAACCACGGTCTAGCTGTACGACCTTAAAACCATGGTGCACGTCCTTGCCGCATGACGATAAACTGCTTTGCTGTCCTGGAGGCATGACCATAAACTCGCCACCGCATACACGCACACGCCTTTTCGTGTACTTTCACACATGCCTTCTCTAACCTACCTATTAGTGTGCGCACACCACCTCCATTACCTCCCCAGTGAGTTCATTCCTTTCATCATCCTACATCATTCCCCAGTGACTCTTACCCATGCTCATAAAACAGCCAACCATCCCACCATCCATACTCATTGTAAGTTAGTGGGTCATCATCATCCACTCACATTTCATACATCGTCCATCTCTCATAGGTAGCCTCGAGCCATCTCCCCAAGTGAGCCAAACCACCACCATACTCACTCCATGGCCTTCATAGACTGCCATCCATCACCATAGTGCACGTTCAGACTACATGATGTTAAACTATTTCACATAGGTCCTAGAGGCATGGCCTTAAACACGCCCTAAAAAAAAAAGAATAATGAGCATGGTGTATACCTTAAAAAGGGAATGCTGTGAGTAAAAAATGACTGACGGGCATGGTCACGAAACCATGAGTAAAATAGTTGTTTGAATAAAAACTGGGCACAGTGAAAACCCAAAAGGGCATCGTGAGTAAAAATGGACAAAAAGGGTGGACATGGTCGAAAGGGCAAGGGTAAAAGAGCCCTAAATAAAAAGAAGTCAGTGAAAACTGTCTCTATGACGCCGCTTCCCAAGTTCAAGTGAAAATCCGCAAAGGACTCTTGGACCAATAAATAGGTTGATGCAGCACTCATCTCAACAGGCGGCTTCAGCCCTCACTCAAAAGAATAAAATCCCTGGTGGCATAAAACCAAGAATCCAAAAATATGAGCTTTAAGGAAAATATTTTGACAGTTTGAGTCCAGTCGCAAAAAGGACAGAGGACTCGCCAAGACGGCAAGACAAGTCTCATGAGGAAGAACGTTATTCTCACGAGGTCACAAAACACACTCTACAAACAAACACTACAAAGGTAATAAATTGATAAAGCAAGGGAAGAACCTACTAGAGACTTCAGCTTGCATAATCGACAGGCCAAAGCTTCAGGACTGGTTAACAAAACTACCCCCAACTTGACCCGGTTGACGAGACCCAAAGTGGTACTCTGAATGTCAAAAGAAAACTTGATGTCGCAGCAAACAATGCTTACCAAAGCAAACTAATGAACCCAGACTGAATGGGAACAATGCCCTTCATCATGGCACTCAATTGTCAGATGGGCCCGATTTTGACTGACGAGGTCCATACAAAATCCTCAAATTTAGAATCACAAATAGTCTACACGAGGGTGAGGACTTTGATAAGGTCCCAAAAAAGTCTTTTCTCCCCCTAAAGACTCCACAGATGGACCTGCGAACAATGCATCCCTACATCTGAGCAGCCTAGTTACACCATTACGTGAATCTCCTCGCCTTTCACGTGGTCTTGTGGTTAGGAAGGAAAAAAGTAAAATCCAAAGGAAAATTTTCGAATGATTTTCCTTCTCACTTCTCTTGAAGCACAACATTTGGTGGGGCAAGCTATTTGAACGTATTTTTCATAACCTTGGTCCTTGGTAGGAAGCAAGTCAATAAAGCCTACAAAACAGTGGAAACTCCCAACAGTCTCAGAGTGGCCACAAAATTGGTAAAGATCTTCATCAGCACTTCAAAAGACCAGCTACCAAGTTTCATCGCGATTAGACACGTCTAAGTTAGTGAACACAAAGAAACAATTTCAGGAAAATCGGTCTCTAACACCCTGAAACAAACCCGACCACTGGAAATACATTTTCGGTGTCTCAAATCATTGTGAGACTATTTTCATTGGATCCGGCATGGTCGAAAACCCCTATGGGCTAAATTTCGGCTTCATCGGATACTCAATGAGCCAAACATTGAAACAGGAGAGGTTGCACACTATTCCTGTGTGGCGTAACTGCACAAAAAAACATTAAAGGTGGTTGTTTTTGCAGTAACGGGCAGTCAATTTCGAGTCCCATAACTCACTTGTTCCAAGTTGGATTGCTTCCAAATTTGGTGAGCATATTCGTTTCATCAAGACGAACAATTGGATATGTGGCACGCTCGAGAAGATGTCTGAGCAGGGAGAAAAGCTAGAGAGAAGTTGCCAATCCGTGAAGAAGTTGCAAAAAATTCAACAACGACACACCTCGCTTGATAGACCAAATCACAACTCTCGCACAACTGATCGATGCGAAACCAATTCCATTGTTTGCGTAAGGTCCAGGGCTATCATTAGTATGAACCCTGTACATGATGGACGGTCATATTTCATGCACAAAGCCAACGAAGTGACCGAAATTCTGACTGTCGGATTCAAGATTCCAACTAAAACTCAAAAGTTGTGAAATCTTCGTTCGGGCTCCAAATCGCATCTCGTTTCTTGCCACGCGATTGTGACGGCATGCTCAGTGCACTACGATGAAGAAATCATAGAAAAATATTAATGAACAACTGTACTATCGATCTGAAGTTTCCAAGATTCAAACAAATTTCAAGTCTCGAGATCAAGGCTCAAAAACATGATTCATGGCTCGAAGTTGGTATCCAAATGATTATCATGTCGGGGCCTATAAGAAAACAATAATCTTTCTATCAAATGGGCATCAGAACACCCTTGGGTTAACCATGGAAGATCACGCAAGATCTCGGGCAGTAATGTTTTAGAATTCCACCCATTGTTAGACAGGGGCAAAATAGTCTTGTGGTACCTATTTTTAGAATTTCTTTTAATTCAATTAAATCTTACTTTTCTACAATTAGGTCTAATTTTGATCAATCCACCCATGTTTGGGAACATTTCTATATAAACAGGCACTGCCTCATTATAAAACGACGCTTGACTCTTGATTCATTCTTTGAGGATTCAATAAAATTTTGATTCCTTGCTTAAGCCTATGAGTACGTCTTGGCGAGAGAGAGAGAGAGGAGAGAGAAAAAAAGGGCTGGTACCCTTCAAGCAAGCAACTTTCTCTCTCCTTCCACTCTCTTCTCTCTTCTCTCTTTCTCTTCTCTCTCTCTCTCTCTCTCTCTCTCTCTTCTCTCTCTCTCTCTTCTCTCTCTCTCTTCTTCTCTCTCTCTCTCTCTCTCTCTCTCTCTCTCTCTTTTCTCTCTCTTCTCTCTCTCTCTCTCTTTCTCTCTCTTCTTCCTCTCTCTTTATCTCTCTACTCTCTCTTTATCTTTACCTTTATCTCTTTCTCTCTCTTCTTCTCATCTCTATCTTTTTCTATCAACTGGCGAGACCTAGCGTCGATTGGTCCTCTCTATCTTCTTCTGTCAATTGGCGAGACATAGCGTTAGTTGGTCCTCTCTATCTTCTTTTGTCAACTGATGTGACCTAGCGTCGGTTGATCTTCTCTATCTTCTTCTGTAAACTGGCAAGACCTAGCATCGATTGGCCTTCTCTCTCTTCTTCTATCAGTCAGCGAGACCTAGAGCCGGTTGGTCTTCCTTCTCTTCTTCTATCAGTCGACGAGCCCTAGCGTCGGTTGTCTTCTCTCTGTTCTTTTATCAGTCAGTGAGGCCTACCATCGGTTGGTCTTCTCTCTCTTCTTATATGAATCGATGAGACCTAGCACCGATTGGTCTTCTCTTTCTTCTTCTATCAGTCGGTGAGACCTAGCACAGGTTGGTCTTCTCTTTCTTCTTTATAGTTGGTAAGACTTGGTGTCGGTTGGTCTTCTCTCTCTTCTTCTGTCAGTCGATAAGACCTAGAGCTAAATGGTTTTCCCTCTCTTCTTTTGTCAGTTTGCGAGACTTAGCAACAGTTGGTTTTCTTCCTCTCTTCTTATCTGACACAATCGGTGAAGCTAAGCACTGATTACTTCCTCTCTCTCCCATCTCCTGAAACATTCGGCAATGTCTTACGTCTACTGCATCTCCTCTTCCTTCTTCTCTCCCCTTTTGTCTATTCCCTTCTTCTCTTTAACCATTCCTCTACTACTCTTTGGTTCAACCAAGAGGGATTGAGGTTAGCATCTCATGGCAGCCTTGTCGTCCAGCCGTAATGTTGTTACGCCAGGTTCGCTCTACCCACTTTACTGCCATGACAGATTGACCATCGTGCTTAGCTAGTCGATAGTGGTAATAATGTCTCGTAGCGATCCCGTGAGCTGATCTCAGTTAGTGAGCTCGTTTCGCTATCACGTTACGTCAATTATCCACTTGCCTAATCATTGCTCTGATCTTCTCTCTTGGTCGAATTCTTTTCTCCCCGCATCTTTCTTTCTTCTTTTGGAATACGCATGCTTACATATGTTAATCAGAGAGGAAAAGAGTGAGGCATGGCCCACCTATCTCATAAACTTTTTCATTTATGTGTGTGATTGCAGGAAAGCAGAAAATAAGAGGAATACAAGCCAAGGGAAGTGATTTCGAACCAGTTTTGTTACTGGGGGGACTTTCTTCGTGATCTAAGAGGGCGCCCACGTGAGTCAGCTTGAGTAAGTCCCAAACCCACCTTTAAATTCCTTTCTCAATGGTTGGTAACACCTACCCCCATTTTTTAACGAGGTTCCCGAGAGAGCGATGTCTTAAACGTCCCGAGTCTTTCCCGAAACCTGAGACACGTGCTGTCAGATCCTCTAGGGATCCATAGGGCGAGATCGAGGCACCTAACCATGGAGATCGCCCAAGAGCTAGACCTAGAGCAGCTGAACATTTTCAGTGACTCAGAGCACATCATCTGATAGCTTGAGGGAATTTATGACATAAGGAAGGATACTCTCAAGCCATATCATGATACGGCTAAATCTTATATGGCCCAGTTCGACGATTTTTCCTTATATCATATCCCTAGAAGGCTAAATTCGCAGGCCGATGCGCTCTCAAAGCTTGGGGCCACCATGCAACTGTCTTCATCAAGGCCCACACCTGTCTGGGTGACAGAATGGAGACATGTTTACTTGCGAATCGAAGTTGATGCAGATGATGAAAGAGATGTTTTCCCTGAATGTCCGCATTATCCATTCGGATCACTCCTTGTAGCCAAGGATGTCATTAAGGTAGAGCATAAAATGTGCCGAGGTAAAGAATCAAGGCTGAGAAGCTAGAGCCTGAATTCTTCAACCCGATGTGTGTAGAAGTTGAACTAGTGGAAGATTGGAGGGAGCCTATCATGAACTTCGTAAACCATAGAAGGCTGCCCGAGGATCGGGAGGAACGCAATGGTATACGATGAATGTCTACCAAGTACACCCTTCTCGATTGAGATGTTCTCTTTTGCCGATCATTTTACGGAATTCTCCTCAGATGTGCCGATGCACCAGAAGCAAATAAAGTACTGGAAGAAATGCATTCAGGTATCTACGGGCTGCACCAATCTGGCCCTAATCTCTATGAACGCATACGTAGACTAGACTATTACTGGCCTTCAATGGTGGATGATATCCAAAACTATGCTCAAAGATGCTAGATGTGCTAAATGCACTAAAACCTCATTCATTAGCCCCCAGAGCCTCTCCATATTACAGTGACATCAGAGCCCTTTTCCCAATGGGTGATGGACATTGTAGGACCCATAGACCTTCCTTCTGCCTTGGGTTATGCCATAATCTTATTAGCAATAGATTAATTTTCCAAGTGGACTGAAGAGATCCCTCTCAAGCAAGTTTCGGGGGCTACTGTGGTCAACTTCATGCGTCATGGAGAAGAGGTAATGGCCCCTATCAGTGGGCGATACCTAAAGAAGTACTATCCCTGATGTGCTCTCAAAATGCGGTGCATGTAGTAAAAAGAAAGAAATAGAAAAGAAAAATATCAACCTAACTCAAAAGAAATTCATTTCTTTTACCCATTGTCAGGGAGGTTACAGATGTAATATCAACAATTGCTCTTACTTTAGAGAAAAAGAGGATGTTCATGTTGAAGTGTTACTCTTGCTTCCAAGGAGGACCAACCATTTCCGAGTCAGCTTCAATTCATCTGATGAAGTACGACTGGTTTTCAAGAGAGGGAAGAAGTAATCTGATAGAGTCTATCAGACATACAAAGCAGACTTCCCTAGTAAGGAGCTGGCTTATGATGGATTCCCTTACTCCAAAACAACATGGACTTCACTATTGTGCTGGAGCACTTAACTTTCAACGGACCACATTGACTGAGCCTTCTCGTTTTCCATCACTTTTGGCCCCCATGAGACATCACTGTCCATGGTCATCCCCACGCACAACCTAATGCCATGTGCAACCATCACCGTGCCTAACTCAATGCCGTGTTCTGCCATCACCAGGGGCAGGCCAACACCATGCATGACCATTGCTACGAGCGGCATGCTATCGAGCATGGCTGTCGCTGTGAGAATCTTAACCCCGAGCGAAGGCAGCACTGCATGCGACTTAATGTCGCGCATGCCCTTGTGTTGCTATGGTTCCCACCGTCTCCAATTTCGAGGAGGCATTAGCCCTCGTGCCTCTTTGGTTTCCCCAACTATCGCCCCTCGGTGACGGTCAACCTTCTCATGACCTTTCGCCTCCCTCGTAATCCTTCAGGTTTCACCGAAAATGCTTGTTCTTTCCCCTACTCGCGTTTTCTCTCCTCATCAGAAACATTTCTTCTTCTGGGAACCACCGTCAGACTGTTTTCTTTCCCCTACCGGTGTTTCCTCTCCTCACCGAAAACACTTCTCCATCCACCGGGAACCTCCGTCTCACCCTGTTCTTTCCCCTATCGGTGTTTCATCTCCTCGTTAGAAACACTTCTCTGTACACCGGGAACCCCTTGCTCTCTATTCTATCCCCTTACCGACGGTCGGGAATATCAAGAAACCACCGAAATTCTTGTAGAAGATCCCCAGTGACCATGTGGGTTTCCCTTCTCCCTTCTTCTCACTCCTCTATTTGCCGAAAAAAAAATCGCAGAGATTCCAACAGAGACATTGTAGCTTCGCCTTCCCTACCGCTGAACGCAATACTGTCAGAGTCCCCTGACCTGTCTACAACATGCCGTCAACCATAAAACTGTCAAAAAATCATCACAACTCCGGTAAAGTACCACTGCGACCCTCGCAGCTTCACCAGAATCTCGATAAAAGACCTGAAAAACTTCATGTTCCCTGCTCAGAAGGTCCCAAGCACTCTCTGAAAACTTCACAAAGCACGTTGCGAAAGTTTGCAGCCTGCTTAAGTTCGCCAAAAATCTTCTGAAGGCCTGTTTACTGCGTTTTGGTCGGAAGCTCTTGTCGGAAGCCTCTCGACAGAAGCACTGGCTCTCTGAAACTCACTTCACTATTTTACCTTTTGATAAAATAGTAAACAGGGATTTTACCCCCTGTTATACACAGCAATGCGGTAAAGTGCCCTTAAAAAATTTGAAATGCTGCTCCAAGTCCTTGCTTCAGACGGCGATAGGTCCAGACAAGAGCGGGTTAAGCCCGAAGCCCGAATACGAATCACTGTCGCCTATGCTCATGAACATGCTACCATCCGTTGCTATCGCTATGCAATGCCGTGTATTTTCACCAGAAGCTATCGCCGCACGCTTCACTAGAGGTTATCGCTGCGAGCTTCACAAAGAGCTACCACCATGCGCTTCACAAAGAGCTATCACCACGCGGTTAACAAGGTGTTATCATTGTGCACCTCACTAAAGGCTTAAACGCCATGTGTCATACCATTTACATTTCCTATGCTAGAGCCGTGCACTTGCTATCGCATTGCCTACTGTGGATTTTTCCCACCTTCCCCAGATCGTGACTGGTTAAGTGCCTCGATCTCCCCTTCCAGATCTAAGTGATCTGGCAGCACGTATCTCGAGTTTCAAGTGAACCTGAGATTTAAGATCGCTCTCTCGGAACCTTGCTTAAGAGCAAGGGCAGGTATACCAATTGATGAGAGAGGAATTTGAGGTGGGTTCGGGACTTACTCGGGCTAGCTCACGTCAGCGTCCTCTTAAATCACAAAGAAAGCCCCCCAGCTGCTTTAGCTAGTTCGGAAACGCCTCTCTAGACCTGCAATCCTCTTGTTTTCTGCACAACACTTTTATGGTTAATTAGCGAGACAAGTGGATCGAAGAGACCCACCCTTGTCTTAGGGCATCACATGCTCATATGAACAAGCGAAGAAACGGAAGGTTTTCAATAAACAGGAAAAAGGAAAGAAAACTTGACAAAGGGGCGAGACTAGCATGGGCCGGAAGGACTTGAAGTGATAGCAAGACGGGCATTATTCTCAAGACCAGCACGACATCAATACTACTTCAAATCGAGACTGATATAGTGGCACTGAGCTAAGTCGACCCTCAATCAAGTAAGCGGAGAAAAACAAGAAGAGAAGAAAAGAGAGCGAAAAGAAAGAGAGCGAGACGGCGGAAGGAATAGAATCCTGACGACACTAGAAATTGCTACCCATGACTATGGAGTAGTAGTGTCGTGACCTTGGAGCGACATTAGAAACTGCTGTTCATGGCTAGAGGGTGAGTAGAGGACTACGGACGGTGCTTGACATCACCGTTAGCAACAAAAGAAGATAATGTGCCCCTGCGCGGACGGTGATAATCTCTCATGGAAGTCGCAGCCAGAGACATTTACAAAGGGCGCGATAATAGTTCTCACGAGGCCCACAGCGACTGGCGTGGGACGCAAAAACAATGACAATGAGCACCGAACATGCGAAGGAAGCTCACGGACGACGTTAGGTGTAGCTGAGGCCTCTAGCGGGCGATGATAGATATCATCGTCTATGATTAGTGTGCCACAAACCTCACTAGGAGAGAGAGATAAACGAATAGAAGGGGGAGGACAGCTCGAGCATGGCGCTACCATGGCCATGCATGACCT
Organism: Amborella trichopoda; assembly: GCF_000471905.2. Next base: position 2,700,362 of record NW_006498435.1, read on the forward strand.
GTGAGATCACCAAAGAGGCATGCACGGAACTGCCACTGCCTTACATGGCCTCTGAGGAACAGATTAGTTGTTTTCTTGTAGGGCTCAACACGGCAATCGATTTGATACCAATTTCGAGCCATGGATCATGTTTTTAATGCACGATCATGTGACTTGAATTTTGAATGGATCTTGAATCTTCGAATCGATAGTGTGCTCATTCATTGATGTTTTTCGGTGATTTCTTCACTAGATCACACTGAGCATGCCATTACAATCGCGAGGCAACAAACACATCTCGATTCTGTGCCCAAACAAAGATTTTACAACTTTGGAATCTTGACCGGAATCTACGAATCCACGCCATAATTTACAGTGGCTTCATTGGCTTCGTTTGTAGAATCTGATGGTTCATCATGCACGAAATTCAAGTCAGAGATATCCCGAGACCTTATGCATGTAATGGAATTGGTTTCGCGTCAATCGGGCTCACGAGTGACATGATTCAGACTCTCAAGCGAGGCACGACACTACTGAATTTCCTGCACTTTCTTCGCGGATCAACAACTTCTCTCTAGCTTTTCTTTGCGCTCGGGTATCGTCACGAGGCGTGCCACATATCGAATTGCTCGTCTTGATGCAACGAACATGCTCACCAAATTTGAGCTTGATCTAAATTGAGATGGGTGAGATATGAATGTTGAAATTCATTGCTCGTGACTGTCCCTTCAATGGTGCAGAGTTGCAGGATGGCCGTACGGGAATAACGTGCAGCTCCTCGTGTTTCCCTCTTTTGCCTATAACTTCTTCCTAGAGTGTCTGTTTGAGCTGAAATTCGACCCCCTGGGGGTTTTCAACCATGCCAGATCTAATAAAGGTGGTCCCATAATGAATTGAGGTACTGAGAATGTAGCTTGAGTTATAGGGTCCGTTTCAGAGTACTAGAAGTTGATTCTGCCGAAAATATTTCTCACTCTGCATTGCCTTAGACATGTCAGAATGCGAAGAAAAATGGTACAAGACTTTTAAGAGACCTCTTGAAGATCTTGGCCAGTTCTGAGATTATTCTGAGGTTGTCAAAGTTTCTACTATTTGCTAGGCTTTATTGAGCTGGGGCCCCATGACGATGAAAAATAATTTCTAATAGCATGCCCCACCAAATGTTGTGCTTCGAGAGAATCGAGAAGTGCAATCATTCGAGAAGTTTGAGGGATCTTGTCGAAGTCCTCACCCTCAAGGGACTTTTTGTGATTCTGATGCATGAGGCCTTTGTAGGGTCCTCCTCGGACAGAAGCAGACATGAGGGATCTTGTCGATGTCCTCATCCTCGAGGGACTATTTTCGATTCTAAAGTGTTAGGCCTTTATAGAGACCTCCTAGAAAAGAATAATACTTGAGGGATCTTGTTGAAGTCCTCACCCTCGAGAGGGACTATTTGTGATTTTAAAGCGTGAGGCCTTTGTAGGAACCTCCTCGGACAGAATCAGGCCTACGTGGAGACCAAGTGCTAAGAACCTTTTGGTCGGCATTGTTTGCTGCTACACCAGGTTTGCTTTTGATGCTCAGGATATCTCTGTAGATCCCATCTAGCGGGGTCCACTAGAGGGCTTTTGATCTTCCCCGAAAGTCTAGTCCCGTGTAGGTTAGGGGATTTGGCAAGGAATACCCTGAAGCCTGTGGCAGGTTAGACCTTGGCTTTGTCAGTTTATTGCCTTCATGATGGTATTTAGCATTTCGGAGGGATCTTCTGGTCATCTTTCTCACCCTCTAGTAATCTTGTTGTTGTTGAGAGATCTTATGCTGCTCTCACTCCCTGGTGTGCCATTTCGTGTTGGTTGATTCTTGACATTTGAGGATTTTAGGTAGACCTCATTAAGATTGTGATTGAGTATTAGTTGAGGCGGTGGTCGTGTGTCAACCTGTCTTGTCGGTCCAAGCGCCTTATGCAGGTTTTCACTTGAACAAGTGAAGTGGCACCGTAAAGACGGTTTTTACCAATTTATGTTATTTTCGGGCTCTTTTACCCATGAATTTGCAATCGTGTCCACCATTTTCATCCGTTTTTGCTCACGAAGCCCTTTTGGGGTTTCCACCGTGCTTGGGTTTTTTTTTCCACGGAACTCTTTTACTCCTGGTTTCGCCATCATTTTTACTCATGGCGTTCCCTTGTCCAAGTGTACACCACGCCTGTTTTTTATGAAGGCGTGTTTAGGGTCATGCCTTTGAGACCTGTGCAAAGCCTTTTAACGTCATGCGACTAGGACGTGCACTATAGTTTAGGGTCATACAACTTGACCGAAGCGGTGGTGAGTGGCAGTGAGTGTGGTTGTCACTTTGACTCACTTTTGAGGAGATGGCATGAGGTTGCCTATGAAGAGTTGCTGATAAATGAATGGTGGGTGAATAATGATAACCCACTAGCTAACGACAAGTATGGGTGGTGAGATGGCTTGCCATTTTGTGAGCATGGGTAAGACTCACTGGGGAATAGTGAAATATGGTAATGATGAATGGACTCACTGGGGAGGTAATGAATGTGGTGCGTGCACGCGAATAGGCCGGGTAGGGAAGACGTGAACGAAGATGGACGTAAAGGGCGTGTGCACGAGTGTGGTCTCAATCGAGAGGTAATGGAGGTGGTGTGTGCACACAAATGGGTCGGTTAAGGAGAACGTGCAAAAGGGGTGTGCGCGTATCTTAAAGCATTTATATGGCCATTCCTCATGGACCTGGGCAAAACAGTTTAAAGTCATGCGGTCAAGATGTGCACTATGGTTTAAGGTCATATAGCTTGGACCGTGGTTATGCAGCCTAAAGTCATGCCACTCAGACAATGCATTTTAAGGTCGTGCAACAGACCTCTGCTATAGTTTAAGGTCATATAGTTTGGACCATGGCTGGGCAGTTTAAGGTCATGCAGCATGGACCATGGTTATATAGTTTTAAAATCATGAAACTAGGATCATGCAGTTTAAGGTCATGCAACTAGACCTCCGCTACAGTTTAAGGTCATATATTTGGACCATGGTTGTGTAGTTTAAGGTCATGCAGCATGGACCATGGCTGTGTAGTTTAAGATCATGCAGCATGAACCATGACGTGGGTCACCACGTGAATGAAGCTCTATGGGAGTAGGTTTGAAAATAGCAGTCTGGCTCTTTGGGGATAAAATGATAAAAACTATTCACAAACGGAGATCTTTTAGATGAAGATGGTAGCCCTACAAAGAGTGGCAAATGGAAGCAAATCTTCACTAGGGATTAGGAGGGCCACTGTGACTCCACGGGGATAATGATGAGGCTTCATGTAACTCCACTGGGGATCACAGTCCGGAGCGCAAGCGTAACCCCAATGGGGGTTGAGAGGATAAGCATGGACCTAACTTCCTGGGGATAATGGGTCGCAATAGGGTGTGACTCTCACTAGGATGTTGGTGCCACACAAACTCATTGGGGATCAAAGGGGTAGGTATGACTTTTTGCAAACATCTAACTCCATCGGAGATGTCGATTAAATACACCTTAGAGAAAAGGTGGTTCATCTCTCACTTTAAAGTTATGCATTTGGGCCATTTGTCACGTTGTACATTACAGTTTTAGGGTCTTGTAGCTCAGACCATCGCTATGCAGTTTTACAGTCCTGCGGCTAGGACCCTCGCTACAATTTAAGGTCATGTAGTTTGGGCCCTGGTCGTAAAGTTTTGAGTCATGTGACGAAGACTTAGCAGTTTAAGGTCGTGCAACTAGATCTCTGCTACAGTTTAAGGTCATATAGTTTGGACCATGGTTATATAGTTTTGAGTCATGTGACGAGAACTTAATAGTTTAAGGTCATGCAACTAGGCCTCCGGTACAATTTAAGGTTACATAGTTTGGACCATGGTTGTATAGTTTTGAGTCGTGTGACGAGGATTTAGTAGTCTAAGGTCGTGCTACTAGACCTCCGCTATAGTTTAAGGTCATATAGTTTGGACCGTGCAATTTAGGGTCGAGCATCTGGACCATAGTGTTGTGAGGGCAAGCGTCTCCATGAGGAACAAAGTTGTCACTGAATAATGGAGTTCCTGAGGAGTGAAAATGTGGTGCAGGGATTGAACTTCTTGAGGATGCAAGACGAAGGTCCAGATGGGAGTGCCATGGCATGCCCGTGGCACTAAGTGTTGGACGGTGCATGCAGCATCAGACCTAAATGATGTGCGCAATCATCTTTGGAGAGTGCAGAGGCTCTCCGAGCAAGGAATAGGGTTTCTCAGGGCCTTAGCCTGGTTCGCAGAGGTGTCCTGTCAGAGTTTAAGTGCTCCTTTGGTCATTCTACCATTGAAGGGGAGGTCGCAGAGAGCTCAGAGGGCCCTACCAGTCCTTTGGTTATTGAAGGAGAAGGAGGAGGAACATCAATGGGGTCACCAAAAACTCGGTAGAATTCCGATGAGCTTGTGGCGAACTTGTTGAAGTGGGAAAACAAGGAGAAGGGAGATCCGCAAGGTCACAGAGATTTTTTGGGGATTCTCGGTGGCTTTTCGCTATATTCCCCGTCTGTTAGAAAAGGGGAAAGAACATGGTCAAACAGGGATTCCCATCGGACAGAGAATTTTTTCGATGGGGAGAGGATACACAAGTAGGGGAAAGAACAGGGTTGAGCAAGGATTTTTTGTGGTCGGAGGAGTATTTCTGGTGAAACCCGAAGGATTGCGAGGAAGGTGAAGGGTTGTGAGAAGGCAGACCGTCACTGTGGAGAGATAGTTGGGGAACCGAAGAAGCAAGAGGGTTAATGCCCCCTGGGAATTGGGGACAATGGGAACCAAGGTAAAATGAGGGCATGTGCTCTATTAAGTCACTTGTAGCACCTTCACGTGTCCCTAGGTCATGGTTGGTGATAGCCACTTTCAAAAGCATGCTGCTCGTGGCAATGGGCTCACACGACATTAGCTTACTAGAGGTGATGGTAGGACGCGGCATTGTGTTGTGCATGGCGATGGATGTGCATGGTGTCGAGTCATGCGTTGTGATGACTATGGATGGCGATGTCTCACGGGGGTCAAGAGTGATGGTATTGAGAAGGCTGTGCCGCCGCGATCTATTGGATGCCGAGTGCCCTAGCACAACCGTGAAGTCCATGTTGGGCCAGCTCCTTGGAAGCTTGTTGTGCCTCGTCAGATGAATTGAAGCTAACTCGAAAATGGTTGGCTTCTTCTTTTGGCCTGTAACCATCCTCTTTGGTGGTACTAGAGCTAACTTCTCTAAGTGGTTTTGCTTCTTCTTGAGGAGAACATTTCTTTGGTGGATTTGGTTCTTCTTCATGAGGAGAGCGTTTCTTTGGTGGGTTTTCTTCTTCATGAGGAGAGTGTTTCTTTCTGCCCTATAATGGTCCTCTTATCCTTAAATGCAAGAGCTTTGTAACTTCCCTAGTAATGGGCCTTTGATTGTAACTCTTTTTAATGAAATGAAAGAAATGAACTTCTTTTGAACTGGCTTAATGTTATTCTTTTTCATTTCCTTCTTTTCTTACTACGCACACCGCATTTTAGGGATACATCAAGGATAATACTTCTTCAGGTATCGTCCGTTGATAGGGGGCAATGCCTCCTCTCCATCGGACTTTGTCAGTCCATATGCCCCATTTGGTGTGACCTTTTTGACTATGAACGTACCTTCCCACTTGGGCTTGAATGTTTCTTTGCAGTGCCCATGCATGTCAATCGGCCTCTTGACTGCTAATACGAGGTTCCCACGAGCGAATGAGCGAACCTTGATAAACTTGTCAAAGGCTTTCTTCATTCTTTTTTGATTGAACTCTAGGTTTTGCTGAGCCTCTAGCCTCTTTTCATCAAGGGCGGCCAACTCTTGTTAGCGGAGCTTGATTCTTTCATCTTCAGTTAGTCCCTGATGTATAGCGACATAGAGTGAGGGTATTTGAACCTAGAGGGGTAAGACAGCCTCACCTCCATAGACCAGGGAATAAGGGGTGGAGTTTGTAGCATTCCAAGTGGTGGTGCAATAAGCCCACAGAGCTTCAGGTAGCTTCTCGTGCCAATTTTCTTTGATTTTGAAACTGACTTTCAGAGTACCCCACATAGAGTTTTTTTGAATGCCTTAGCCAAACCGTTGGCTCAAGGGTAGTACATAGTCGAGTATTTCGACTCGAAGCCGAACTGGTTGGCTAGGCAATCAACTTGTTGACTTCTGAACTGAGGGCCATTATCAGAGATTATTCGGTTTGGAACCCCTAATTGGTAGATGATGTGGTGCCACACAATGTTGGCCATAACGGTCCCTGGAACTTGCTTGAGACGCATCACTTCAGCCCACTTGGAAAAGCAGTTTCTCGTTACTAGAATGAAGGCGTGACCCAAGGCAAAAGGAGGGTCGATGGGTCCCACAATATGCATACCACTGAGAAAAGGGCCATGATGTCACGATAGGATGGAGAGGCTCTGAGGGTTGATGAATGAGGCTTTAGTGAATCGGGCACACCTAGCATCTCTTAACATAGTCTTGGGCGTCAGCCACCATTGAATAATAGCCGAGTTGTATGCGCTCGTAGAGCTTAAGGCCGTACTGTTGCAGCCCACAGATACTCGAGTGTACTTCTTTGAGCATTTTGCTTTCCTCTTGTGCATTGATGCATCAATTCCATAAAATGATTGATGAAAGAGGACTTCCCCATTGAGAAGGGTATACTTGGTAGACATCTGTCGTATGCCATTGCGTTTCGCCCGATCCCGAGGTAGCCTTCCATGCTTTATGAAGTCCATGATAAGTTACCTCTAGTCTTCTACTTGCTCAACCTCCACACACATCGGGTCGAAGAATTTGGGCTCCTGCTCCTTGACCTTGGATTCTTTTCCTTGAGACATTTCTGCTCTGCCTCAAGGACATCTTTGGCCGTGAGGAGTGCCCCAAATGGGTAAGATGGGCATTCAGGGAAGACGTCCCTCCCATCAATTACATCAACTTCGGCTCTCAAGTTGACGTGTCTCCATTTGGTTACCCAGACTAGAGTGGGCCCTGATGAAGACAATTGAATGGTGGTGTCGAGCTTAGAGAGTGGATTAGCCTGCGAGTTTAGTCTTCTAGGGATATGACTTAGGGAGAAATCATCAAACTGGGCCATGTAAGATTTGGCCATGTCATGATAAGGCTTGAGAGTATCCTTCCTTACGACATAAATCCCCTTAAGCTGTCGGATGACCAGCTCAGAGTTGTCAAAGATGTTTAGCTGTTCCAGATCTAGCTCCTGAGCTATCTCTAGTCTAATTACGAGGGCTTGATATTCAGCTTCATTATGAGAAAACACCTCTGCAAGTGAGAAGGATAGAGGAATCATTCCACCATTGGGAGTCAACAACACAACTCCAGCACCCCCTCTATCAGATTGGAATGCTCCGTAAAAGTACATCTCCCACAGCCGAGTTAGTGTTGTACATAAAACTTGTTCATCCGAGAGATCACTTGACAGGGGAGATTCCGAAGGAGCTAGGTGAGCCACGAGGAAGTCTGCTTGAACTTTGACTGCCTTTTGTGGCACATACATGATGTTGAAATCTATCAGCAATAATGCCCACTAGGCTAAACGTCCTGACAAACATGGCCAGGTCATAAGGAACTTGACCAGGTCCGCCTTGAAGATTAACTTGGCCACGTGACCGAGCAAGTAGTGGCGGAGCTTCTATACCACAAAGATCAAGGCTAGGCATTGTTCAATGGGAGGGTAGTTTTTCTCGGCCCCTTACATTCTGCGATTGAGCTAATAGAGCGTTGTCTCTTTCCCTCCATCATTGTTCTGTGCTAGGAGTGCCCCGAGTGACTCATCAAGGCCGGTCACAAATAGGAGAAGAGGCCTTCTTAACTTCGGAGTGGAGAGCACAATTGGGTTTAACAAGTACTGTTTGATGTCATCAAGTGCAGCTTGGCATGCTTCATCCCCTAGTGTCCTTCTTTTGGAGGTGTGAAAAGGGACTATATTATCCTGAAAGGTTTGAGATGAATCTCCGAATGTAAGAGAGTTGTCCTTGGAGAGACTATAGTTCATGGAGGGTTGTAGGCGGTGGCATGTCTTGAATTGCCTTGATTTTGACTGGCTCAATCTCCAGTCCACGGTACCTCACAATGAACCCTAAGAACTTTCCTGAGCGTAAGCTAAAGGCTCATTTCAGAGGGTTGATCTTGAATTAGTGATGCCGCAATCTTTCAAAGACCTTTTTAAGGTATTGTATGTGAGTATCTTTTGTTTCAAACTTCACCACCAAGTCATCCACATAGCACTCGATCTCCTTGTGGATCATGTCCTTGAAGATGGTTGTCATGGCTCGCTGGTACGTGGCACCGACATTCATTAACCAGAAAAGCATCACAGTGTAGCAAAAGACACAGTGGCCTCCTCATCTTCCGATGCCATCCTGATTCGATTGTAACCAAAATATCCATTCTTAAAGGAGAAGATCTGACTATGAGCTGTGGAGTCGACAAGCATCTCATAAAAGGCAGGGGGAAGTCATCCTTGAGGCAGGCGGTGTTCAAATCATGAAAGTCAATGTACAGTCTTATTTGACCATTTCTCTTCATGACTCGGACAGCATTTACTAGCCATCTTGGGTATTTGAATTTGTGTATGAATTCTTTGCCTGAGCTTGTTCACCTCAATGTCGATCTACATCTCAAGGTCAGGTCTAAACCTTCTTGTTTTCTGCTTCATGGTTTTGATGGTTGGATCAATACCGAGGCAATGGACGGCAATCTGAGCGTCTAGACCTGACATCTCATGATAATGTCAGGTGACAACGTCTTGATTACTCGGAGGAGGGAAATATAATTGTCTTTCTCCTCTGGGAAAAACTTTGCTAAGATGAAAGCTGATCTCAAGTTAGCCTCATCCCCTAGGTTGGTCTCTTCAAGCTCATCAGCTCTGGCCAGACCTCCTTCTTCCCACTCATCTGGAGCTTCCTGAAGTTCCTTGTCAGGAGACTTACAAGGTTTTTCATTGACTTCGAGTGCTGAAACCCATGATCCTGACATCTCAGCTTCAAGGAAGAGCTGAGTATGGGAGAGGATCGGTCTCTGGCTTGTCCAAGCGACATAAGGGTCTGCTTCGAACGAGTAGTTCATGATCTTGTGGTTGGAATCACTTGTGCTTGCCTCGAGTTGGGTGCTTCATGCACTTGGATCATGTGGTAGGCTTCGTTGGAGCGAGAGCTTGAGAATGACTCTGTTTTGGCTGGGGAGGACAGGGCGTCGGTGACTTTCGAGATTCCAGCCGCCTGGGCCAACATATCTTTGAGGCGCTCTTACTGTGGCCAGGTGAGGTTGGTGCCTCCGAACTCTCTGTTTAGAGTGTCGAAGTATGGGTACCATTGAGTTGTATCTGTGGAGAAAATAGAGGAGGGAGGAGAAGAGGAGTTAGAACATTCTGAGCAGCTTTTTCCATTGTCGCCAGAATTGGACGTGTGCAGGGTGTATTTCTGGCACCAAGAGGTCTTCTTACATAAGCAAAAGAGGGACTTGAGGGCATCCTCCATGGTTTCCTTGAATGTCCTGACCTTGCTGCGTCTTCTTTGCTAGAATCTTATTGAAGCCGGTGCACTCGCTGATGTCATGTCCTCGTATCTGGTGATATGCGCACCAAAATTTCTCAGTCCCTGGAGGCAGGAACTTGGGCTGCCTTGTCGGCTTGGGAGGGATGAGTCCTTCTTCAGGCATTATGGAGAAAAATGCACGAAGAATAGTGGGTGCCTCATCACCCACTTGGATCGTGACTATGTGAAAAGCATCAGTTGCCCCGAATGCTTTCTTCAACTCTTTGAGCTTTACCTGACCCTTGTTGACAAGGGCTTCGATAGTGTCGTTGAGCTTATAGCAGTTGTGGGTAGGGTGGCCTACTTTCCTATGATAGGCGCAGTACTTATCATTCGTCTCTTACCTAGCTGACTCTGCAATGTTGGCCTCTAGCAGCTGGAGCACGTTCTGTTCTAGAAGTAGTGAAAGCAGTGTAGCCATCCACTCATTATCGAAGGGAAAAACTTTATTCTGGTGCTGGATCCAAAAATCATTTTGCTTAGTATTTTTAAGGGGCAGGACGCTGTTGTAGGATTGCTGCTTGCCTCCAGCTTGAGGTGTCTTTGAGAAGCCACGCTCTTTGTGTCAGTCACGATGATGGTTGTGCTGATCACTGCTTTTTGGTTGCCCCAAATGTTGGAGCGAGATTTTGGGCTTGAGGGTTGCTGGCAGGGCTGCCATGGTGCTTGAACAACCCCTCAATATCCTTAGAGATGAGCTCTGACATGGAGGGTGGCTTGGATGCCTCGACAACCAGGGCGATCTCAGGAAGCATGTTCCATATGCAAGTCTGGACCGCTTCCTTCTCAGTCATGAGAGTGGCGTGGAAGGTTGCTAACTCTCTCCATCGGGTGATGAACTTGTCAACCGACTCACCAAGGTCTGGCATCAGGATGAGGAGTTCAATGGTCTCCACGTTTCTTTGGACTTCGTAGAAGCATTTGTAAAACAACTGCTCCATCTCTTGCCACGTGTGTATCGAGTTGGGAGCTAGCCGAGCATACCACTGGAAGGCTGGCCCTTCAAGAGCCTCAACGAACTTGTAGACGAGGAGTCGCCCGTCAGTTGTCATCTCTCGACAAGTCGCTTGCAAGTGAGCAGTATGCTGGTGCGGAGATGTAGTACCATTGAATAGGGGAAGCTTCCCCTTTTGATAGTTTGGAGGGAAGGGTACTTGGTCAATGTATGAAGGGTATGGCTTCTGGTAGATTAGTGTCTCTTGCATTCTTGGGACCTTGTTCTTGAGGCTATGGACCACCATATCATCCATGTCAGTTTGGTAGACCCCGCGAGAGGCAATAGTGTCTTGGGAGACCAGTGGAGGAGTTTACCTAAGACCTGTGTCCTCACCGACAAGGGAATCGATCTCATGGTGAGACGAAGTGGGCTTGGAAGCTTCTAGGCATTCCATCTTTTCAAGGATGGATTACATCATTACCTCGAACTTGGTCATTTTGTCCTCCTGGGCTTCGTCCAGGTCATTGATCACCGTGACACTAACTGTCTCCTCGTGGAGTTCAGAGCCAGGAGGAGGAACGAACCGTCGGGGTCAGCAAGCCATTAGTGGCAAGTCAGTTTGCAGGGGCTCAGCTTGCCTCGACAGTGCTCGAGCGTTGTATGTAGATCTTGTGAGGACCGCTTCTCGATGGTCTTCGGACCGGGCCTACTAAGCAGTGATGACCTAGCTATACTCTTGGACTCGCTCAGGTTCTAGCGTTTGAAGAGGGAAAACTAGATTACGAGGCAGGAGGTCATCAAGGGTGGTGACCTAGACTGCCTTGGAGGCTTCTTTGGTCAGGATCTGGAGACCTCTCTTCTGCTTAACCCTGAGATGGTTGTGGACTTCATTTTAGAACCGAGCATGAGGCCTAAACTGTCCCACCTTCTTTGAACATGCAAGGGTCGTGTCTATGAGTTGGAGCAGGGATTGGGGTCCAAGGATAGAAGGCAGCATGGGTTTCTACCTTGGAGGCTGAAGACCTTTGTCTGACATCAGGCCGTTGCCCCGAGTTCCTTTGTAGGGCCCATGTGCATGGCTGGCCTGAGACTGGCTCAAGATGGTAACCAGGGCTCGAGGTGCTTGACTGATGTTTGGCAAGCGATATGGGAAGTAGCTGGTTCAGAACTCTGCCTGAGTCTGGATAGAGGATAGCCATCTGGGTGACTTGGGGTTCAACCCAGGCCCGGTCAATTGGTTCCACCTTGGGAGGTCGAGACCCACGAGCTTGTATTTGTGTGGGATGAGGCGGAAGCTCATCTCTCACAGAGTGGAGCCATGTGTGTTGGGAGGGGGAACGAAGCGGTCGACCCTCAGGTGCTCGATGTGGCATAGAGCTAGCGCTGCCCCGAGCTATGGAAAGCGAATGCTTGACACATGCAGGGTTTGGCCTAAGATGGCCTAGCCCTTAATGCAAACTCAAGGCAAACCCCAAGGTGTGGCTCCAGTGGAAGGACCACAAGACCTTGAGTGTGCGCAAAAGTTGAGGCTGCAAGGTCTCTGCCTTGGTGTGCCGAGACTCTAAGTCTGGAGGTTCGGAGAGGTGAAAGAGTATGGGGGGTTGCCTTGCGATGAACCTAAAGAGTGAAGGCAACTGTCTTGCCTCCCTCGAAAGTGGTTAGGACAGCCTTTTGGAGTGCCTCAGCAATATGACCGGCAAGAGACTTGCCAGCAACAGGGTGCGTGTTGTGTACGGTGGAAGATGTGCCACCAATGCAAGGGGCCTTGGTGGCAGGTCCATTTGGGTGAGAAAGCAAAGAGTCTGGGAGTTTTATGTCCCCTCTCGCACTGACCCAGGCAAGAACCTGAGGGCCAAACTGTGAGTCGCGAGTCTAAAGGAGAGTAAGGAAGGAGGCTTGAGCAGTTCACTTCTCTGGGACAGTCACGAGTGTGGGATAAGGAAGTCCCCAACTCGGATGAACAAGTTGAACAACCCAGGTGCCATAGAAAGTAATTCAGAAAGTAAAAGAGGATACTGGTCAAACAAGAGCAAACCGAGCAAGGGGTAGTATATCCACATGGAAGTCACCAAGCTGGCTAGGTGCCTCGATCTCGCCTTCCGAATCTAGGTGATCTAGTAGCACGTATCTCGGTTTCTAGTGAACCCGGGATTGGAGATCGCTCTCTCATAACCTTGCTGAAGCACAAGGGTAGGTATACCAACCGATGAGAGAGGAATTTAAGGTTGGTTCAGGACTTACTCGAGCGAGCTCGAGTGAGCACCCTCTTAGATCATGAAGAAAGCCCTTCAACAGCTTTAACCTGATCGGAATCGCCTCCCTTGATATACAAATCCTCTTGTTTTATGCACAACACTTCAATGGTTAATTAGCGAGACAAGTGGGTCGAAGAGACCCACCCTTACCTTAGGGCATCACATGCTCATATGAGGGAGCGATGAAACAGAAGGCTTCCAACAAAGAGAGAAAAGAAAAGAAAACTTTACAAAGGGTCGAGACTAGCATGACGACCAGAAGGCTACCGACTCGAAGTGGTCGCAAGACGAGCATGGTTCTCAAGACCAGCACGATGTCAATATTGCTCCAAACCGAGATTGATATGGGAACATTATGCTAAGTCTAACCAATCAAGTAAGGGGACACAAGAGTGAAGAGAAAAAAAGAGAGAGAAAAGAAAGAGAGCGAGACGACAGAGGGAATAGGATCCCGATGATGCTAGATGTTGCTACCCATGACCGTGAAGTAGCAGTGTCATGGCCTCGGAACAGCTCTAAAAACTACTGTTTACAGCTAGAGGGTGAGTAGAGCACTACGGACGGTGCTAGACATCGACGTTGGCAACATAAGAAGGTAACACGTCCCTACGCAGGTGGTGATACTCATGAAGCATGTGGCGATAGCCATTTTCGAAACGCGTGGCGATAGTTCTTATGAGGTGCACGGCGACAAGTGTGTGACGTAAGAAAAAAGGTGATGAGCACCGAACGCCCGAAGGAAGCTAGTGGATGGTTATAGGTGTTGCCGAGGCCTCTAGCGAAAGGTGATAGGTATCATCGTCTGTGATAGGCCTACAACAGAGGAAGACCCCGGTGGATGGCAACAAGTTTCGCTGTCTGGGGTCTTCACTAAGATGTTGAAGCTGTCTGCAAACAGCAATGAGCATCGACGTCTACAGGCCTCACTAAGAGAGAGAGACAAACGAATAGAAGTGGGAGGACCGCTCGAGCATGGCACTGTCATCGCCATGCACGGCTTGTGAGATCACCGAACAGGCATGCACGGCACTGCCACTGTCGTGCATGGCCTCTGAGGAAAACTCAAGCAGAGGGGAGGAAGAAGAGTGAGAGGACGAGAAAGGAGAAGAAGAGAGAGAAGAAAAGAAAGGGAAGAGAGAAGGTCTACCTCAAGCCTAGGGGTACTAGTCAAAAGTTTTTCTCACCTTGCTTTCTCTCTCCAAATGTGACCCAACAATGGTAAGAAGAGAAACTGTATTAACTAAAAACTCTCTCTTTTGTGAAAGGTTGAGCCCTTTGGTGAGTTCAATGATGGTACGTATATATAGAATTTGCCCCAAACAAGGGTGGATGATCTAAAGTAACTCTAATTGCTAAAAATAAAGATTAAAATGATTTAAAAGAAATTAGAAAATAGGGTAAAAAATGACAGATTTGCCCCTTAACAATTTGTGGAATTCTAGAATAGTCCCTATGTTGCTTTAGAACTTGCGTGATCATGCATGGATGATCCGAGGTCATTTTGATGCCCAATTGATCGAAAGATGATTGTTTTCTTCTTGGGCTCGGTATGGCGATCGATTTGATTACCAACATTGAGCCATGGATTGTGTTTTTAGTGAACGATCATGTGACTTGAATTTTGAATGGATCTTGAAACTTCGGATCAATAGTGTGCTCATTCCTAGATCACACTGAGCATGTCGTTACGATCGCGGGGTAATAAACGTAGCTCGATTCTATGCCTGAACAAAGATTTTGCATCTTTGGAATCTTGGTCGAAATCTGGAATTCTGGCGACGGAATTTGCAGTGGCTTCGTGTGTCAAATCCAACCGTTCATCATGCATGGGGTTCAGGTCAGAGATGGCCCCAGCCCTTATGCATGCGATAGAATTAGTTTCGCATCGATCGGGCCCACGAGCGACGTCATTTGATCGCTTGAGCGAGGCACGACGTTGCTGAATTCCTCCACTTTCTTCGCGAATCAGCAACTGCTCTCTAGCTTTTATTTATGCTCGGGTATCGTCACGGGGCGTGCCACATATTGAATCGCTCGTCTTGATGCAACGAACATGGTCGCCAAATTTGAGCATGATCCAACTTGAGACAGTTGAGATATGAATGTCGAAGTCACTGCTCGTGACTGTCCCTTCAATGGTGTAGAGATGCTGGGTGGCCGCATGAGAATTACGTGCAGCTCCTCCTGTTTCCCCCTTTTACCTATAACTTCGTTCAAGCTGAAATTGGACCCCTAGGGGTTTTCAACCGTGCTGGATCCAATGGCAATGGTCCCACAGCGAATTGAGATGACGAGAATGTAGCTTTAGTTATAGGGTCCATTTTAGGGTGCAAGAGGCTGATTCTACCGGATATGTTTCTTAGTCTGCAATGCCTTAGACATGTCAGAATGTGATGAAGTTTGGCAGGAGACTTTTGAGGGACATAATGAAGATCTTGGGCAGTTCTGGGGCTGTTATGATACTGTCAGAATTTTCACTGTTTGCTAGGCTTTATTGAGTGGGGGCCCCATGATGATGAAAAATATCTTCCAACAGCATGCCCCACTGAATGTTGTGCTTCGAGAGTCTCACCCATGCTCACAAAATGGAGAACCATCTTTCCATCCATACTCGTTGTACGCTAGTGGGCCACCACTTTTCATCTTTCATTCATACATCTTCCACTTTCCATAGGTAGCCTCGTGCCATCTCCCCAAAGTGAGTCAAAACCATCACCACACTCACTCCATGTCCTCTACAGACCACCATCCATCCTCACCATGGTCCAACTATATGACCTTATACTGTAGTGCACGTCCTAGACACATGACATCAAAAGACTTCGCACAGGTCCCGGAGGCAAGACCCTAAACACGCCTTCACAAAAAACAAAAAAGAGAGAAAATAACGGGCATGGTGTATATCTGGATAAGGGAACGCCATTAGTAAAAATGATGGATGGGCATGGTCACAAAACAAGAGTAAAAGAGTTTTGTTAAAACAAAAACCCGCGTGGTGAAAACTCTAAAAGGGTGTCGTGAGCAAAAACAGATGGAAAGGGTCGACAAGGCCATAAGGTCATGGGTAAAAGAACCCAAAAATGAATGAGGTTAGTGAAAACCATCTTTACGATGCTACTTTCTTCGTCCAGATGAAAACCTGCAAAGGGCGCTTGGACCAATAAAGCAGGTTGACGTAGCATCACAGCCTCAGCTGGCACCCAATTGCCAAACAAACACAATTTTGGTTAACGAGGTCTACACAAAATCCTCAGCTCTCAGTATTCTATCAACAACACAAGATGGCACACCCGGTAGTGAGAGCCTCATAAGATCTCTCAAACACTAAAATAAAAAGGAGTCCCTGAGGGTATGGGCGATAAACAATAGATCTCTCAAAATAATAAAGAGTCCCTAACGGTAGGACTGATAAGCAATAGATCTCTCAAAATAAAAAAGAGTCCTTGAGGGTGAGGACGATGACCAAAATATCCCTCAAAAATACTAAAGACCCCCACGAAGCCAAGAACTGAAAAAGCCAGGATGAACTTGCTGGAGAGTTCAAGGTCATGCCTCGCCATGAGGCCGCCTCGCCAAAATCCCTCCCTAATCGACAGGCCCAGACCTTCGGGATAGGCCAACAAAAGGGCCCCGAAAGGATGAAGGCCGGCAGAGGTAACCTTATTATCAAAAGCAAACCTAGTGTAGCAGCAAACAACGCCGACCGAAGGCTCATAGCACTTGGCCACCAAGTAGGCCTGATTCTGACCAACGAGGTCCATAAATAATCCTCAATTGTCAAAATCACAAATGGTCCCGTTAGGGTGAGGACAGTGATAAAACCACTCAAAGTCTGTTCTCTCCGTAAAGTATCAATGGATGGACCTATACATTGCATTCAAACATCTGAGCATCCTGGTTACAGCATTGCATGGATTTCTCCTCGGTGTTCACGTAGTCTTGTGGCTAAAAAGAAAAAAGAAATAAAGCCAGAGGAAATTTTTCGATTGTTATCCTTGTCACTTCTCTCGAAGCACGACATTCAGTGGGGCATGCTGTTTGAAGACATTTTCTAGCACCATGGTTCCCCGATGGGAAATAAAAAAAGAAGCAGATCAATAAAGCCTGACAAACAATGGAACGTTTGATAGTCTCAAAATGGCCCCAGAGCTGGAAAAGATCATTATAAGGACTCCAAAAAGTCTCCTACCAGGTTTCATCGTATTCTGACATGTCTAAGGCAGTGTAGAATGAGAATCAATTTCGGTAGAATTAATCTTTAGCATCTTGAAACGAACCTCGTAACTAGGTCTATACTTTTGGTGAGTCAAACAACTGTGGGACCACCGCCATTGGATCTAACATGGTTTAGAACCCTCAGGGGTAACATTTTAGCTTGAACAGACACTCTAGGAAGAAGTTATGAATAAAAGATCAAAACAGGAGGAGCCGCACACTATTCCTGTACGGCCACCCTATACGTAGTCAACATTAAAGGGACAGTCACGAACAGTGACTTGCAACACTCGTATTACTCGTCCAATGTCGGATCATGATCAAATTTTGTGAGTGTGTTCATCTCATCAAGACGAGTGTTTCCATATATTAGCATGCCTTATGACAATGTCCGAGCGCGAAGAAAAGTTAGAGAGAATTTGTTGATCCGTGAAGAAAGTTACAGGAAAATCAGCAGCGACACGTCTCACTCGAGCGGCCAAATCACGTCACTCAAAGCTCGATCGATGTGAAACTAGTTGTATCTCATGCGTAGGGCCCATTGCAATCTCTGGTTCAAACATCGTGCATGATGAACGATTGGATTTTATACATGAAGCCGATGAAGTGAATGTAAATTCGGGCACCGAAATTCCCGATTCCGGCCAAAACTTCAAAGTTGCAAAATCCTCGTCTGAACACCAAATCAAGCTACGTTTGTTGCCACGCGATCATGATGGCATGCTCAATGTTATCCAGCGAAGAAATCACATAAAAACATCAACAAATGACCACAGTATCAATTCAAAGTTTGCAAGATTCATCCAAATTTCAAGTCACATGATCGTGGATTAAAAACACGAGCCATGGCTCAAAGTTGGTATAAAATTGATCGCCATGCGAAGCCCTACATGAAAAAAATCATTTTTCAAAAAAACGGGCACCAGAGCAACCCCAGATCATCAATGAAGGATCACGCATGTTCTAGGGCAGCAGCAGGGACAGTTCTTGAATTTCCCCAATTGTTAGAAAGGGGCAAATCTGTCATTTTGTACCTTATTTTCTTATTTTATTTAATTCAATTAAATCTTAATTTTTATCAATTAGGTTTAATTTTGATCAATCCACCCATGTTTGGGTAAAACTCTATATATATTACGTACTATCATTGTACATGGACTAAACTTTGCTTAACAAAACTTTCATCTTTTCTCATTGTTGGGTCACGTCTTAAGAGAGAGAAGAAGAAGAGAGAAACTTTTGGGTTGGTACCCTTAGGATTAAGGTAAATCTTTCTCACTCTTCTCTTCTTCCCTCTCTTCTTCTCTCTCCTCTTATCTTTCTTCTTCTTCTTCTGAGCTTTTCTTAAAGGCTATGCACAACAGTGGCATTGCCATGCATGCCTCTTCCTTTCTTTCCCCCTCCTGTGGTTTCACATGTCGTGCATGACGATGGCAGCACCATGCGCGAGCTTCTTTCTCCCTCGCGTCATTCATCTTTATCTCTCAATGAGGTTCACAGACGGCGCTACTTATCCCCATCCGCAAGCGTATCCTTGATGTTCTGTGTAAGCGCAAACGACGATGCCTATTGCCGCCATCAGGGGTCTCACCCTATTGTGGGCCTATCGAAGATGACGATTCCAATCACCACCCGCGAAGGGTCGGGGCAATGCTTATCGCTGTCCACAGGATTCTTTCGTGCGCTCTGTGCCTATCGCCGTCCGCAGGCTTCTCTTGCATCCCATGCCTATCGTCATACGCTTCATGAAAAGCTATCGCCATGCGCCTCACCAGATGCTATCGCCACCTACAAGGGATGTGCGACCTTCTCGTGTAGCTAACGGCGATGCCTATTGCTATCCACAGGCTTCTCTTGCATCCCACACCTATCACCATGAGCTTCACGAAAAACTATCACTGTGCGCCTCACTAGAAGCTATCACCGCCAGCAAGGGATGTGCTGCCTTCTCGTGTTGCCAACGGCTATGCCTAATGCCGTTTGAAGTTCGCTAGCTCCCCATTTTGCCGTGAGCAGCAGTGTCTAGCACTATCTAGGGGTCGCGACACTGTTACTCCAAGGCTATGGGTGGCGATGCTTAACACCGTCGGGACCCTCTCTCATCACCGTCTCACCACTTCTCTTCTTCTATTTTCTCTTCATTCTCACTTGACTGAAGAGTAGACTCAGTCTAGCACATCGTAGCGGTCTGATTGTCGAGCAGTATTACTGCCATGCTGGTCCTGAGTATCATGCCCATCTTGCTGCCACACCATATTAGGATCGTCATGTCGACCTTAGTTTCAAGTAGTATTTCCATCATATCGATCTAATTTACCGTGCCCATCTTGCTACCACTTTGAGTCGGTCATTGTACTAGTCCAGTTATCATGCTAGTCTCGTCCCCTTGTTAAACCCTCTTCTCTTTTCTCTCTTTATTCAAACTCTCTTCTTCATCACCCTAACTTCTCATGAATGTGCATTGCCTTAAGACAAGGGTAGGTCCTTCGACCCACTTGTCTTGCAAGTTAACCATGATAGTGTTGTGCAAAAAACAAGGAGAATACAAGACAAGGGAGCCGATTCCGAACCAGCTGAAGCAGCTGGGGGACTTTCCATCATGATCTAAGAGGGCACCCACGTGAGTCAGCCCTAGTAAATCACGGACCCAAATGAGGTTAGTCCCCACCTCACATTCAAAATTCCTCTCTCACCAGTTGCGCACTTGATCTTATTCTGTGAACAAGGTTCTCGAGAGAGCGGTCTCTCGCCTTAGGTCTTCTGAACCCGAGACACACGTTACTCGATCACTTAGATCTGAGGAGGCGAGATCGAGGCACCTAACCACTTGACTGATTAGGAAGAAAGCCCTTAAGCAAGGCACCCGACTGACAAACAAGCTTGGATTCTAACCATCTAGGTCTACAAGCTTTTGAAAGCCCCAGCAGTTGGAACCCAAAAAGAGCTCCTGACATGGATGATGGACAATCCATGAGATGTCCCCCACTGGTAGCTTAAGTAACTTCTCCCCCAAAGTCTCAACGGATGGACCTGCGACAAATGCATCCAAATATCTGAGCATCCTAATTACAGCATGGCGTGGATATCTCCTCGGCATTCACGTGGTCTTGTGGCTAAGAAGAAAAAAAGTAATAAAGCCGAAGAAAACCTGAATATTGTCCTCCTCGCGTCTCTCAAAGAACAACATTCGGCGGGGTAAGCTGTTTGAAGACTTTTTTCAAAACCCTAGGTCACCGATGCAGAATAAAAGACAAGTCAATCAATAAAGCCTTGACATACAATGTAAGTTTTTACAATCTCATAATTGCCCTAGAAAATATTCCTATGGACTCCAAAAATCTACCTGTCAAGTTTCATCGCAAGCTGACATGTCTAAGGTAGTGCAAACAAAGAAATAGCTTCGAAAAAATCAGCTTCTAGTACCTTGAAACAGACCCCGTAACTAGAGCACTATTTCTGGTGCATCAAATGGCTGTGGGATAGCTACCATTAGATCCGTCATGGTCGAAAACCCTTCAGGGTCAAGTTTTGCCTTAAACAGACATTTTAAGACAATGTTATGGGTGAAACATTAAAAAGGGGTAGGCCACACAATATTCCCGTGCGGTCTCCCTGCACCAATCTCCATTAAAGGAGACTGGTTTGCACAGTCACGAGAAGTAAATTTAAAGACTCGTATCTCCCTCATTTTGACCCCAAACATTTTTGAGCGTGTTCGTCTCGTCATGACGAGCGTTTTGATATGTAGCACGTCCCATGTGAATGTCCAAGCAGGGAGAAAAGCTAGAGAGAAATTGGCGATTCGTGAAGCTAGGTGCAGGAAAATTAGCAGTAGAACGATCCACTCGAGTGGCCATATCACGATGCTTATGCATCCAATCAACACGAAACAGTCTCGTCGCGTGCTTAAAGTCCAAGGCTATGTCTGGTCTAGACCCCGCACGTGATGACAGTTAGATTCTACATACGAAGGCATTGAAGTTGCTATATATTCCAGCAGTCGGGATTCAAGATTCTGGTAAAAAACCGAAGATAGCAAAATCTTCTGTCAAGCATGAAATCGAGTTGCATTTGTTGCAACGCGATCGTGACGGCATGCTCAGCACAAATTAGTGAAGAAATCGAAGAAAAACATCAAGAAATGAGCACACTATTGATCCAAAATTTCCAAGATTCGTGTAAATTTTAAATTGCATGATCGTGTGGCTCGAAGTTGGTATCAAATTGATCGTCATGCCGGGCCCAACGAGAAAGTAATCATCATTTTGCAAAATTGAGCAACCCCGAATGTTCTAGGGTAGCAGTAATGACTGTTTTAGAATTTCGTGTATTGTTGGACAGGGGCAAAACCATCATTTTTAAACTAGTTTTAGATTTTATTTTAATTCAAATGAAATGTAATTATTATCAATTATGTCAGATTTTGGCATGCACTCATGTTTTGAGCCCAAGTCTATAAATATAACGCTATACCTCATTGTAAAAGACCTTCATTTTAACTAATAAAATTTGAGAGTTAGCTTTGATTGAGGGTCACGTTTAAGAGAGAGAAGAAAAGTCTAGTATTCCTCGATGAAGGTAACTTTCTCTCTCCTCCTCTTTTCTCTCTCATCGCCTCTCTTCTCTCTCCTCTTCTCTCTTCTCTCTCCTTTTCCTTCTCTCTCTCCTCTTTTTCTTCTCTATGTCTCTCTCCCCTCTCACCAAACACACACGATAGTAACCATCGTCGTGTGTGTCTCTCTCTTTCTCTTTCTTCCTCTTTTTACCTCTCTCTTCACTCTCAACATACACAGCAGTAGGCACTGTCGTGCATGTCTTTCTTCTCCTAATTTCCTCTTTTCTCTATGTTCTCTTTCCTCTCTCATGCCCTCTCTTTCCCAATCTCCTTCTTTCCCTTTCCTTCTCTCTCCACTTTCCTTTTGTCTTCCTTCTCTCTTTTTCCTATCTCTCTCCATGCTTTTTTTCTTCTTCGTCTCCTTTTCTCTCTCTTATCTGTCTTTCCTTCCTTCACTATATTCTTCCTTTCTCTCCTCTCCAGTCATGCACGATGATGCCCATCATCGAGCATGACGTTCACCTTCTTTTCTTATCTCTAGAACATGCACAGTGAGCCGGGCCTTAACTCGAGTGGCAGGCCGAGCCGGGCCTTTGTCAGAGTTTCTTTTCCCTCTTATCATGCACATCGATGTCCATCGCCGCTCGCGATATTTCTTCCCAATTCTTTAACAAGGACATTGAATTTGGCCCTTTCCCAAGTGGCAGGTCAGGTTATGTCTGAGTCCTTTCTGACACACACAGCAATGCCTATCATCGTGTGTGTCTTTTCTTCTCTCTCCTAATTCTCTCTCTCATCATGGATGGTGAAACCTAACATCGTCTATGTTTTCTCTTTCTTTCTTTCTTTCATCATGGAATGCCAAACCTATCGTCGTCCATGTTCTCTTTCCCTCTCTTGTCATAGACGGCGAAACCTATCACTGTCCATGTTCTCCTTTTCTCTCTCTCCTATCATGGATGGTGGAACCTATTACTGTCCATGTCCTCTCTTACTCTCACTCCCGTGTCATAGACGGAGGAACCCCATCGTTGTCCATTTTTCATTGCCCTCTCTCCCTTTCTTGTCATGGATAGCAGAACCCCATCGTCGTCCGTGTTTCTTTCCCCTCTCTCTCTCTCTTTTGTCATGGACGGCAGAACCCCATCGCCATCCCATGTTTCTATCCACTTTCTCTCTCCTCTATCATGGACGACAGAACCTCATCGTCATCCGTGTTTTTCTCCTTTTTGTCTCGTCTCTCTTTTCTTTCTCTCTCTTTTTCCCTTTCTTTCATCTTTCATCTCCTTTCTCTTCATTCTTTTTCTCTCTTTTCTCTTTCTTCTATCTCTTCTCTCTCTTCTTCTTTCTTCTCTTTCTTCTTTCTCTCTCTTCTTTCTTTTCTTTCCTTTTTCTCTCTCTTCTTCAGTCTCTCTCATTTCTCTCTCTTCTTCTTTCTTTCCTTTCTCTCTCTTCATTCCTCTTTCTCTCTCATCTTCTCTCTCACTCTTCTTCTCTCTCTTCATTGTTCTTTCTCTCTCTCTCTTCGTTCTTCTCTTTCTTCTTTCTTTTCTCTCTCTTCTTTCTCTTCTTCCTTCTCTTTCTTCTTCCTCCTCTTTCGTCTCTTATTTCTTCTCTCCTTTATTCCTTTCTTCATCTTCTCTTTCCTCCTCTCTTTTACTCTCTACTGCTGTTCATCTTCTCTCTCTTATGTCTTCTCTCTTAATCTCTCATCTTCTCTCTCCTCCTCTCTTTTACACTCTTTTTGTCTTCCTCTTCTCTCTCTTTCTTTCTTCTCTCTCATCTCTCTTTACTTTCTCTTCTCTTTTCTTTTCCTTTTCTCTTTTCCTATTTTCTCTTCACCCTTTCTTTCTTGACTATCTTCTTTCTTCTTCCTCTCACATTTGACCAAGGGAGGCTAAGACTAGCAATGTCATGGTAATCTCGTGGTCGAGCAGTATTGTTGTCATGCTGATCTGAGTTACCATGCCTGTCTTGCTGTCACGACAGGCTAGCCATTGTGCCAAGCTGGTTGGTGTTTTTTCTTTTCATGGAGTAATATTGTCGTCGTGCCGATCTAAATTATCGTGCCCATCTTGCTACCATGCTAGATCAATCACCATACTGGTCAAGCTACTGTGTCAATGTTGCCACAGGGTCAAAATTTTCTTTCTTCTCTTATATTCCCCATATTCTATTTCTCTGTTCTCCTCTTATCACCTCAATCTTCATCTCATTCCTTTCCTTTCTACTTTCCAATTTGCACACCTGTGTGCCTTCACCCTAAGACAAGGTGGGGTCCCTCAACCCACTTGTCTTGTAAATTAACCGTGTGTGTGATTACAAAAACAAGTGAGTACAGGTCAAGGGAGGCGATTTCGATCCAGTTGTAGGACTTGGGGTTTTCCGTTGTGATCTAAGAAGGCGCCCACGCGAGCTAGCCTGAGTGAGTCACAAACCCAGGTGAGGTATGTCTTGCCTCACATTAAATTCCTCTCTCACCAATTAGTGCACCTGCCCTTATTTTGTGACGAGGTTCTTGAGAGAGTAGTCTCAAGTCCTGGGTTCCCCTTGAAACTTGAGACACGTGCCACCATATCATCCTAACCCGAAAGGCGAGATCGAGGCATTTAACCCGAGAGAAGAGAGAGAAAAGAGAGACAAAAGAGAGAAGAAAGAGGAGAGAAGAGAGAAAAGTGAGATGAGAGAGAAGAAAGAGGAAAGAAGAGGGAGAAACGAGAGATGAGAGAGAAGAAAGAGGAGAAAAGAGAGAGAAAAGAGAAAAAAGAAGAGAAACATGAACTGTAATGGTATTTTACCGTCCATGACAGAGGAGAGAGAAAGGGGAAAGAAGCATGGATGAAGATGGGGTTCTACCGTCCATGATAGAGGAGAGAGAAAAGGGAGAAGGGAGAAGGAACATGGACAGCGATGGGCTCTGCCGTCCATGATAAGAGAAAGAGAGAAAGAAAAGAGAACATGGACGACAATGGGGTTTTATCGTCCATGATAGAGGAGAGAGAAGGGAGAAGAAGCATGGACAACGATGGGGTTCCGCCGTCCATGACAGAAGAGAGAAAATGAGAGTGAGCATGAGCAGGGATAGGTTCCACTATCCATGATAAGAGAGAGAGAACGAGAGTGAACATGGACGGCAATAGGTTATGTAGTCCATGATAAGAGACAGGGAATGAAAGTGAACATGGACGGCGATAGGTTCCACTGTCCATGACAAGGGAGAGGGAACGAAAGTGAACAAGGACGGCAATAGCTTCCGCCGTCCATGACATGAGAAAGTGAACAAAAGTGAACATGGATGGTGATAGATTCTGCCATCTATGACAGGAGGAGAGAGATAGGAGAGAGAAAATAAAAGACATGCACGATAGGCATCGTCGGGCGTGTCAGAAGGAACTCAGACATGACCCGACCCGTCACTTTGGAAAGGGCCCAGTCCAATGTCCTTGTCAAAGAATAGGGGAAGAAATGTTGCGCATGCAATGAGCATCGCCATGTATAACATGAGGAAAGAGGACCTTGGACAGAGGCCCGGCCCCCCAATCAGGTTAAGGCCTAGCTCACTATGCAAATTTCGAGAGAAGAGGACATCACACTAGGCGATGGGCACCGCCGTGCATAACTGGAGAGGAAAGAGAGATATAAGAATAGAGAGAAAGAGAGAAGAGATATTAAGAAAGAAAGGAGAGAGAAGAGAGATTAAGACTTGGATTTCAACAGCCGAAATATGCAGCAACTTTGATGCCTTCGTGTGCTAAATCCAATTGTTCATACATGGGAGTTTTGGACTAAACATAGGCCTAGACCCTATGCATACAATACAACTGGTTTCGCACTGATCGGGTACGCGAGCGCCATGATATGGTCGCTCAAGTGGATTATGCTACTGCTGATTTTCCTACAACCTTGTTCAGGAACTGTACCTCTTTTCTCTAGCTTTTCTCCCTACTTGGGCGTCGTCACCGGACATGCCACATATCAAAACGCTTGTCTTGATGAGAGGAACACGCTTCAAAAAGTTTGGGGTCTATCCGACTCTAAACGGGTGAGATATGAGTCTTCAAAGTTTCTACTCATGAGTGTGCAAACCATTCACCTTTAATGGAGACTGGTGCAGGGAGGATTAGCATTCGACCTCTCTTTTTACAATCTTTTGCTCTTAACTTCATTCTGGAGTGTACATTTAAGCTGAAACTGGACTCTTGGGGGTTTTGACCGTGTTGGATCTAATGGCAATGGTCCCACAACCATTTGACACTTTGAAAATAGGGTTCCAGTTTTAGTGTCTGTTTCAGGGTGCTAGAGGCTGATTTTGTCGAAACTGGTTCTTTGTTTGCACTACCTTAGACATGTCGAATTGCTATGAAACTTGGTAGATGGCCTTTTGAAGTGCTTAGGAACATTTTCACCTATTCTAGGGTAATTATGATACTATCAAGAATTCCACTGTAAATCAGGGCTTTATTGACCGACTTTTCTCTATTCCGCATTGGGGACTCATGGTGCTGAAAAATTTGTTTAAATAGCTTGCCCCACTGAATGTTGTGCTTCAAGAGAAGTGAGAAGGTCAACATTCAGAAAAATTTCTTCGGCTTTATTATTTTTTTTTCCCTAACCAGAGGACTATGTGAACGTTGAGGAGATATCCATGCAATGTTGTAACTAGGACGCTCAGACATTTGGATGCATTTATCGTAGATCCATTCAAGGAGACTTAGGGGGAGAAGAGACTTTAGCTACTGGTGAGGGACATCTCATGGAATGCCCATCATCCACGTCAGGAGCTCTTCTTGGGTTCTGACAACTGGGGACCTTTAAAAGCTTGATGACCCAGTTGGTCAGAATCCAGGCTTATCTGGTAGTCAGGTGCCTTTCTTAAGGGCTTTCTTCCCAACCAGTTAGGGTTTTTGTGTCTTTTGGTGGTTGTTCACCTTTGAGACAACCAAGGAGCCCTTGGTGGGCGTGCATGCAGCTACACTCAGGTTTTCTTTGCCAAGCAGGGTACCCCTATGCGCCCCATCCTGTCGAGTCCAGTCAGGGGCTTTTTGTTGGTCTGTCCAATTTGGCACTTTTTGTCAGCTATGGAGGGGTTTGGCGAGGTGGCCTCTTGGTGAGGCTTCACCTTGAAGTTTTAGCAGGTTTTGACCTAGCTTGACAGTCATGAGCCTTTGGGAGCGTCTTTGGCTTGTCGTCGCAATTTTTTTTTTTTATTGGTTGACTTATTGAGAATGTGGTCCTTTGGCATGGGATCTAGACCTGTCATCTTAGCGATTCTTTTGATTCATGGGTCCTTTTGTGAACGGAATCAGACTGTCGGATTCTTCTTGAAGCTCATATCTTTTTGTCCTGATATCAAGGCATTCTGACATCAAGGATTTTTCTTTTGAGTATCGGCTAAAGCCGCCCATGAGGCATGTGATGTATCATTCTGCTTATTGGTCCAAATGCCCTTTGTGGGTTTTCACTTGGACTTGGGAAGTGGCGCCCTAGAGACAGTTTTCACCAACCACCTTTATTTGGGGCACTTTTACCCATGACCTTGCAGCCATGTCCACCCTTATTCTTCCATTTTTACTCACGGTGCCCTTTCGGGTTTTCACCATGCCTAGGTTTCTATTTTCACGAAACTCTCTTACTCATGGTTTTGTGACCATGCCCATAAGTCACTTTTACTCATGGCGTTCCCTTATCCAGATATACACCATGCTCGTTATTCTTTTTTTGGTATTTTTTTGTGAAGGAGTGTTAAGAGTCAGGCCTTCGAGATCTGTGGGAAGCCTTTTAATGTCATGCGGCCAGGAGGTGTACTATAGTTTAGGGTCATATAGCGAGACCGTGGTGAAGATGGATTGTAGTTTGTTGAGGCCATGTAGTGAGTACAATGATGGTTAGACTCACTCTGGGGAGATGGCACGAGGCTGCCTGTGAATGACGGATGGAGTTGGTAAGGAAGGTGGATGGCGGAGACCCTCTAGCTAACGGTGAGTATGGATGCTGGGATGGCTCGCCGTTTGTGAGCGCAGATGAAACTTACTGGGGAATGATGGATGGTAATAAATGGATTCATTGGGGAGTTATGAGGGTGGTAAGCGCACACGGACAGGTTGGTTAGGGAAGGCGTGCGTGAAGACGCATGTAAAGGCTATGTGCGCGTGTTTAAGGTCATGCCTCCTGGACCTATGCGAAGCCTTTTAACATCATGCGGTCAAGACTATAGTTTAAAGGTCTTACAGCTTGGACCATGGCTGTGCAGTTTAAGGTCGTGCAGCATGGACCATGCAGCTTAAGGTCGTGGAACTAGAACTTCACTATAGTTTAAGGTCGTATAGTTTGGACCATGGCTACGCAATTTAGGGTCGTCCAACACAGACTATAGCTGTGTAGTTTAAGGTCATGCGGCTAGGACCATGGCTTTGCAGTTTAGGGTCATGCAGCTAGGATCATGTAGTTTAAGGTCGTGCAACTAGACCTCCGCTATAGTTTAAGGTTGTATAGTTTGGACCATGGCTATGCAGTTTAGGGTCATGCAACTAGGACCATGCAGTTTAAGTTCGTGCAACTAGAACTCCGTTACAGTTTAAGGTTGTATAGTTTGGACCATGGCTATGCAGTTTAGGGTCATGCAGTTTAAGGTCGTACAACTAGACCTCCGCTATAGTTAAGGTCGTATAGTTTGGACTATGGTTATGCAGTTTAGGGTCATGCAGCTAGGACCATGCAGTTTAAGGTCGTGTAATTAGACCTCTGCTACAGTTTAAGGTCGTATAGTTTGGACCATGCAGTTTAGGGTCGTGCATCTAGACCATTGGGTTGGTCGTCATGTAAGTGAAGCTCCATGGGGAATAGAAGCATGAATGGCAATCCAACTCCCTCGGGATAAAACAATTAATGCCAGCAGAGGGCTAGATGTAGATGATGGCCCTATAATGGTTGGTAAACGGGAACTTACTTCACTAGGGAATAGGGGGTGAGTGTGACTCCCTGAGGATGAAGGGCAATGGCATGCTCATTACTCCACTGGGGATGACAAGCCGGGGCACAAATGTAATTCCACTGGGGACAATAGTAGAACACACATGGAGGTAGCCAGGCTCAGGCACACACAGTGCTAGCATGGGCAGTAGCAACATGCGCGGCACTATCATGCATGATAGTTTCACAAATGGCACTGAGTAGCCTTCATAGATGGCATTGGTCACGCGTGGCATTGGCCAGTGGCTTTCATGCTTATGTTAGTCACAGGCGGCGCTATGTTCGAGCCTTGGGCTTGGGCCTGACCAAGTCCTGATCCATCCAACACTGGATGTTCGGCGCTACATGGGCAGTGGTGACCTATGTTCGGGCATTGGGCTTGAGCCCAACCCTGTTTGACCCATCATCGTTTGGCCTGCAGGGACTTGACTAGCATTTTCAGTTTGTTCAAGGCACTTTAGGGGAATGTCTCGATATAATGGAGTAAAACTCCTTTTCACCATTTTACAGAAGGTAAAACATTTGGAGGTTTAGCAGTGAGAGAGGCAACTTCCCAGTGACGATTCTGGTAGGAACATAGGGCACTCAAGGGGTTTTGCAAGAAGACGGCGAGAGTGGCAACAAAGATAAAGTTTCGACTGGGAAGAGAGAGCACCAGTAGGGTTACACAGGGAACATAGGGGATTCGCGAGAGTTGTTGTTGCCGGGGTTGAGGGAAGCGGGTAGTCTGCCAGGACTCGATGAAGTTTCGGCAGTGGTCTTGGGATACCGAAACAGGGACTGAGGCTGTGGCAAAGGCCTTCTGTGAGCTTCCGACAGTTTTTCGGTGGTGTGAAGGAAGGGGAAAGGTCTGCTAGTGGGTTTCTGGTGAGTGGTGGAGTTCTCTGGTAGGTAGCCCGAAGGTCGTGAGACTATGAATAGTCACTGAGAGGAGATGAACGGTCACCGGGAACGGTTGCCATCCACACATGCGAGGACATGTGTTAGACCACGTCGTGGCTAGAAGTTGTCAAGCGTCATGCCTGGGATTTGAGGTGACACGTACGCAATCTGTGGCACATACGAGAGATTTGAACTTGAACGGCACTGCTCAAGAATCATAGGCGGCGATAAGCATGATAATCATAACCGACATTAGCCCTTGAGAACACAGTCGACGTTAGCCCTTAAAAACACAACTGGCGTTAGCATTTGAAAACACCATTGGTGATAGCCCTTGAAAACACAGCCGGCGTTAACCTTTGAAAACACAGTCGGCGTTAGTCCTTAATCGACACAAGCGGCGTTAGCCCTTAATCGATGCAATTGGCATTAGCCTAAGCGGTGTTAGCCATGTGCGACACTAGTTAGTGCCTTTCACGCGTGGTAATAGCCTTGCACCTTAGTGATTCACACACGGTAGTGACTCCTTAAGCTTAGTCTAATGGCTGGTCTTCCTACAGAATCCTTGATGTGAACAACCTTCCAAGGGGAGGAGATCTTAGCACTAAAGAATTTATTGGGGAGAGACTGATCAGGGGTGAACTCATTTGGTTGACAGAACCAACATGCAAACTGGAGTGGCCACTTAGCATCACTTTCATTACCGATGTTTCGAGGTACAGGAAGGCAATGATGGAATTTTCAGTTTTGAAGAACGGGTGGCCCTCCTCAATTGCATGCACAAAAACGTGGATTCCGGTGAGAACTTGCCCACATTGAGAAAGAGGATGATAAAGACAAAGGGGCTGATATGGTCTTCTACTGGTCTCCGAGTGCAAGGGGAGCACCAGTATTTGAAGGGGTATTCTTCCTGGACCATCAAAGTACTAGGATTGTACATAAGTATTCTTGAGCATGCCTTTCTATTCTTGAGCATGCCTTTCTATAGTGTTTAGGCAGCTATTACGATCGATGATCTAATACCATCAAAGTTCTACTAGAGACCTGGCATCATGTTAGCAATACATGCCTCCTCGGTCATGGTGAAGTTGGGATCGCCTTGTTAGATCTTCACTTCATTGGCGGGCTCCAGCATATCGGCGTGATATATGACAAGTTCGTTCCTCAGAACTCGGTAATTTTTGGTGGTGTCTGCCTTGGGGAGGAGGACCGCCAGCTGGTCTTTAGGAAATCTTTGAGATTTACCTGCTACTTTACTTCAAGTCCAACAATGGTCGTGCGACCTTTGCTGAATGGTTGAAATTCTTTGTGGGGATTACCTTGAAGTGGGTGGTCTAGGTATTTCCGGAGGAAAAGTGATAGCTGCAAAGGGGATGCCTCCAATTTACCAGTCCCAAACCAGTGGTGATTGCATCTTTTTGGCCGCCTATCTGGCCTTATTTCGATGTAAGTTTGTGCTTCCTGTAGGAGCCGATATGATCCGTCTGAGCACATTCTATGTGGCTTGTGACATGGCAAGGGGGCACCAGAATGCTCTTTTCAACATTTACCATGGACTGGGAGCTATCTCGAGAGGGAAGGCCTTTATAGGCAAGGGGGGTGGTAATGGCCTTGTCAAGTGTGAAGCTTTCCCTGTGGACTTCAAGACACCATTCCCCATTCATTATGTGTACATGTGGCTAGGGACCTATTTCCCCACCACTTATGTCAGAAATCCAGGTGTGGGGGAGAAGATGTGCCCCTTCCTAATGAGGATAGCCAGACAAAAGGTTATCTTTCACTTCCCCAGGGATGCACAGAACTTCTTTAAAAACGAGTCCTCTAGTATGCGCCGGGTCACTTCTCTTGTTGGGGGCTTTATTGAATGGGCCTTTATTGACGAGATGGGTAAGGAGCTGCATGGTACTCCTACTACCATCAAGGAGCTCATGTTTATCTTGAGCATTAGAGGAGAGTACCGTGGTATACTATGAGATGGTAGCTCCAAAAGAGGAGGTCACCCTTGCCCTGGCTAAGGCTGAGGAGCCTATAGGGGGCGAAGCTGCAGCACTTGACCACGAGAGAGTCGAGCTTGAAGAGGCCATGAGGGAAGATTTGAGCAGAAGGGTTGTTGCTGAGGTATCAGGGCAGCCTGAGGTTGCCCCTGAATCTGGGAAGCCTGAGGCCTTGGCTGCAGCTAGGGATTCTCCTGCTGTAGTTATACCTGAGGCACTGCCTAGACCCATCCTTAGTGGAATGCCCGACATTATCATGGAGATGCTTCAGGTGGGGTTTTAAAATTTGAAGGAGCTACCCCTGGTCAAGCTTGGGGATGGGCTCGAGCAACTGAAGCAGCTTGCTCTAGGAGGCGCACCCGAGACCTTCAGGTAGGTTTTAAAAGTTGAAAGAGCTACCTCTAGCAGAGCTTGGGGACACACTCGTGCAACTGAAGCAGCTTGCCCTGGGAGGTGCACTCGAGGCCATCCCTTACTTTGACAGCATTGTGATTGAGTTGGAGGGATGGAGGGTAAAAGCTCTGGGCTGCCTCATAGAGTCCATGGAAGCCTCGCTGGCGCGCAGTCACGAACTGGTGGAGGCTCAGCTACAAGAGAGAGAGGTCGATGTCTCTTATAGGTCTGCCCTTGCTGAGAATTCCATAACACTTAATGTCAGGGTAATGACTCTGAAGGCAAAAAGAGCCAAGTGGGCGTCGAAACATGAAAAGCTGGAGAAGGAGACGACAGCTGGGAAACTGAGGATAAGACTAGAAACTACTTGACTACTTGACCTCGAGTACTCCTTAAGTGAAAAGTTGTCCTTGGTTGAGCATGAGGCCGGGTTCGTGGCCGAACTGAGGGGAGACCTCCAGCGGGTGATCGCATCGGTCGAAGAGTCAAGATAAAGGTTAATGAGATCACTGACCACTTTTGACAGTGCCTTCTTTCTCTTTCTCTTTTCATTTCTTCTATTGTAAAGAAAAGAACACTTTGTTTAAACGTACTTTTTAGCACCTTGGTCCGTGGTAGAAAGTAAGTTAGTAACACCTACAAAACAATGAAAATTCTCGACAAGCTCAGAATGGCCCCAGAATTGCTTAAGATCGTCATCAACACTTCAAAAGACCACCTTCCAAGTTTCATCACGATCAGACATGTCTAAGGCAGTGAACACAAAGAAATAATTTCAGCGAAATCAGTCTCTAACACCCTGAAATAGACCCTGTAACTAGAGAAATACTTTTACTGCGTCAAACAGCTGTGAGAACACTGCCATTAGATCCGACACGGTCGAAAACCCCTGTGGGATAAGTTTTTGCTTAAGCAGGCATTCCAAGACAAAGTTACGGGTAAAAGACTAAAAGGGGGTAGGCCGCACGCTATTCCTATGTGGCCTCACTATACCAAAACACCATTAAAGATGGTTGTTTTTACAGATATCGAAAGTCACTTTAGGGGCCTATGTTTCAATCGTTCCAAGTCGGATCGCTCTAAAATTTGGTGAGCGTGTTCGTCTTATCAATACGAACAATTCGATATGTGGTACGCCCCATGACGACGCCGGAGTACAAAGAAAAACTAAATGAAATTTGCTAATTCGTGAAGTTGCAAAAAACTTAGCAGTAGCACGCCTTGTTTGAGCAGCCAAATCACGACGCTCACATCTCGATCGGTACGAAACCAATTGTATTATGTACGTGAGGTCTGTGGCTATCTCTGATCCAAACCTCGCGTAGGATGAACGGTTGGATTTCACACATGAAGGCGTCAAAGCTGTTGTAAATTTCGGCCATCGAATGTCAAGATTTCGGTAAAAACCTCAAGAAGATAAAATCTTCATCCGGACACGAAATTAAGTTACGATCATTGCAACGTGATCGTGACGGCACGCTCAATGTGATTCGATGAAGAAATCACCAAGAAACATCAAGGTACGAGCTCACAATCGACCCGAAGCTTTCAAGATTCATCCAAAGTTCAAGTCTCATGATCATGACTCAAAAACATGATTCATGGCTCGAAGTTAGTATCAAAATGATCGTCATGTTGAGCCCTACAATAAACAATAATCTTTCGATCAAACGAGCATCAGAACTACCCTGAGTCAGCCTTGGAAGATAACGCAAGTTCTCGGGCAACAACAGGGACTGTTATGGAATTCCACACATTGTTAAGCAGGGATAAAATAGTCATTTTGCACCCATTTTTAGAATGTTATAGATTCAATTAAATTGTGATTATCTTCAATTCTAGGTAGTTTTCGAGCATACACCCACATTTTAGCCCAATTCTATATAAACAAGCAATGCCTCATACTATAAAAAACAAATTCATTCTTCTTGGATCAATCAATAAATTCTGATTGTTGCTTGAGCTTGTGAGTACATCTTAGAGAGAGAGAGAGGAGAGAGAAGAAAAAGGTCGGTACCCTTCAGCTAGGTAACTTTTTCTCTCCTCCTCTCTTCTCATCTTTATCTCTTTCTCTCTCTTCTTCTCATCTCTATCTCTTGCTCTCTCTTATTCTCATCTTTATCTCTCTCTTCTTCTCATCTCTATCTCTTACTCTATCTTCTTCTTGTCTCTATCTCCTTCCTCTCTTTCCTTTTTTGTCAATCGGTTAGTGCCTGCCTGTTGGTTTTCTTTCTCTTCTGTCAATCGGCGAAGCCTAGCATCGATTGGTTTTCTTTCTCTTTTGTCAATCGATGAAGCCTAGTGCTGGTTGATTTTCTCTCTCTTCTGTCAATCGGTGAAGCCTAGCATCGGTTGGTTGTCTCTCTCTTTTATCAATCCGTGAAGTCTAGCACCGGTTGGTTTTCTTTCTCTTTTGTCAATCGACGAAGGCTAGCGCCAGTTGATTTTCTCTCTCTTTTGTCAATCGATGAAGCTTAGCGCCGATTGGTTTTCTTTCTCTTCTGTCAATTGGAGAAGCCTAACGCCGGTTGGTTTTCTTTCTCGTCTATCAGTCGGTGAAGCCTAGTGTTGTTTGGTTGTCTCTCTCTTCTATCAATCGGCGGAGCCTATCATCAGTTGGTTGTCTCTCTTTTTTTTCAATCGGTGAAGCCTAGCGTCAGTTGATTTTCTCTCTTCTTCTATCAATCGACGAAGCCTAGCAACGACTGATTTTCTCTCTCCTCTTCTATCAGTTGATAAAGCCTAGCACCGACTGGTTTTCTCTCTCCTCTTCTGTCAATCGATGAAGCCTAGTGTCGATTAGTTTCCTCTCTCCTCATCTATCAGTCGGTAAAACCTAGTGCTGACTGGTTTTCTCTCTCCTCTTATCAGTTAATATAGCCTAACGCCAACTGGATTTCTCCCCCCTCTTCTGTCACAATCGACGAAGCTTAGCGCCGATTGCTTCTCCTCTCTTTTGTCCTCCGTATAACACAGTTGGTGAAGCCTAGCGTCGATTGTGTTTTCTCCTTCCTTCCTCTAACATAGTCGGCAAAGCTTAGCCCGACTGCAGCTTCCTTCCGTCTCTCTTTTTTTTTATCCTCTTATCTTTCATACTCTTCTCTTCCTTTCTTCTCCCTCCTTTCTTTCTCTTCTTCTCTGCTTATTCTTTCCTCAAAGCCTTAACTTTGCCACTCCTTCATTCCACTAAGAGTGATTGACGTCAACCTCTCATGGTAGTCCTGCCATCTAGCTGTAATGTTGTTGTGCCAGGATTACTTCGCCGCTTTATTGCCACAACAGACCGACCATAGTGCCTAGCTAGTCGGTATTGGTAATGACGTCTAGTAGTAATCCTGTGAGCCGATCTTAGTTACCAAGGTCACTTTGCTACCACGTCAGGCCAATTATCCACCAGCCTCGTCAGCGCTCTGATCCTCTCTCTTAGTCAAATTGTTCTCTCCCCGTCTTTCTTCTCTTCTTCTCTTTGAATGTGCATGCTTGTGTATGTTCATCGAAGAGGAAAAGGGTGAGGTCTGACCCACCTACCTTATAACCTTTGTCATATAAGTGTGTGATTGCAGAAAAACAAGAAGAATACAGGCCAAGGGAGGCAATTCCAAACCTGTTTTATTATTGGGAGGCTTTCTTTGTAATTTAAGAGGGCGCTCATGCGAGTCAGCCCGAGTACCCACCTTTAGATTCCTCTCTCACTGGTTGGTAACACCTGCCTCCGTTCTCGAACGAGGTTATGGAGAGAGCGCTCTCAAAAACATCTCGGGTCTTCCCTCAAAACCTATGACCCGTGCCACCTGATCCCTAGAGGATCCGGAGTGCGAGATCGAGGCACCTAACCAGCTTAGTGACTCCACTGGGGACTTATTACCCCCTAGTCGGATCATTCTTGTTTGGCTAGTTTCTTCCTTTATTATCTTCTTTCATTGTCTGTTCACATTTTATTATGGCTTGTGGGTTCTATAACCCATTTATCCCGATCGGAGATTTTCTTATCCCCGTATTCGAGAGTGTCCTTAGGGAACAAGTTCCTTCAACTTCGTTCCCAACCATCCTCTTGAGCAAAGACCCCTTGTCAAGCTCCCAAGTCTTAACTTAGACCAGTGTGAGGCGGGACCTAAAAATCCCTCACTCCCCATCTCCTAGCTCTGATGGAAATTCCACCAAGCTGCCCTACATCGGTAGCACTTCTGTTGCCCCACACAGCATGCACCCAGCCACCGGCAAGTCACTTTTTGAGGTACGTCGAAAGGCTGCCCAGTCCCTTTCTATAAAAGGCAAACAAGCTGTCAGTGCTTCTGTGGGTCACCGTAAGGCTGCCCCCCACATCTCTGCACTATTAGTCTCTATCCCTAGAGGCTCATCAGGTCGAGGCGAAAACCCCACGATCTCCATCCCTCACACACACCCCAAGGCTTGTGGGTTACCCACTCAGGCCACACCTTGGGGCAACCCTTCTATCGCCTCTAGACCGTGTCCAAGATCGAACCTTCCGAGGCCAGGTCCTGCCCATGCTACTCATATGCATCTCACTGCTCTGGCCAATGCCATTGCCATGCCAACCCGAGTACATAGGAGACAACCTTCTCGTCCTCCTACTCTACATAAACAAGCACACCCTGTGAGGGATAGGCCTATACCTATTCTCTTGCAGACACTTGCAAGATCACTTGCTCAAGCCTGGGTTGACCCCTAGGTCCCTCATAACCCTTCTTCAAGGGGCGCACACACATCGCCATCACAAACGCCCTATCACCCTCGACTCAGGCCTCCTTATAAGTCAACCCTGCTCTGGCCCATTCCTTCTTCATCGAACAAACACCTTCAGCCTTGGTACTTGAAGCTTTTCCCTAAGAGTACCATCCTAAACCAACTCCGTCACTTTGTTCATGTCTCTTGGGCCCACAAGAGACCTCAGGGCATCGACCTGATGGAAGATTGAGTCCTTCATCCTACCCGGCCCAAGATGACTCCAGTTCTTTGCCCTCATCCATTGCCGCACCTGATGGAGACAGCTCTCCTGTGCAAGAAGAGCTGACCAACCGCAACCTAGATCATAGTTTTGGCACGAGCTCTATCAAAACCAAAAGGCTAAACACGATAGAGGTCTACAAATTTTGACTAGGGAGGTGACTAAGGCAGTCAAAATAATCAATTCTGATGACCCTCTTCACTTGAATCCCTTCTACCACCTTCAAATGATGAAGCCTGAAGAAGAGCTCCATGGGCCCTGTTCTGTGGTTACTGTTGTAGAACAAGACCCAGCTGCTCAGCATCCATGGTCCCACAACAATCGGGAGCCAATCTAAACGCGATCAACATACAAAAGTCGAGTTCAGTCAGGGCATGTTGGCCCCCTTTAGAGTGACCTACCACATACGACCCGTCATGCTCGCAAGCCCTTAGTTGCCACTAACGTTGACCTCCATAGAGAAACGGTCAGCGTAATGGTCGTAAGTGAACCTGGTGATGCGCAGGAAGAGTGCATGAAAATTTTGAGGCTATAGTGTGCGCAATAACGGAAAAGATCGATCGTATCAATGCCACACACCAGACGGCTAACCATGAGGTCAATTCCCATCAGTCTAATGATGCGGCTCCATGGCGGGCCCCTCCTTCTACCTCATAGGACAATTCTATCCCTCATCTAGTATCTCAAACACACATTGATGCTATGGTCACCCACAGCCTAAAGAACAACCAAATCCCAAGGATACAGGGCACAACGCCTTATCAAAGACTATACCCGTTGTATATTGATCAGGACTCGTTTCCCTCAGATTATAAGAAAGGGAAGTTTCCTTTATTCAACGGAACCACGTCCCCAAACCAGCATATTTCCCACTTCTAAGCAGCATGTCTAGAAACAGCGGCTGATAGGAGACTTCTTCTCCAACAGTTCGTTGAGACCCTAGATGGCCCAGCATTTCAGTGGTATGCCCGACTCCCTCCAAACTCAGTGCATACGTGGGAGGTGATGGAGAAATTGTTCTATCAACGCTTTTATGAGGTTGAGAGAGAGGTTCAAACTACCAAACTTCTCACCCTGACTCAAGACCCTGATAACCTCGTGGATCAGTTCATATCAAGATGGAGAAATTTGGCTTCCCGCCATTCTAATCTTATGCCTGAGAAGGAAGCAGTCCAAACTTGCGTGCAGAACATGCGACTCGGGATCGCTCTACATGTCGAGGCCTCTAATCCGACCTCCATCTTAGAGTTGACCTCTAAATCAGTCCGCATAGAAAGTTTATCATGCCAACATGGTGCGACACGACAACCATCTACAAGTTTAGCAAACCGGGGCAATGATAACTCTCAGAATAACACACGGGGCAGCCAATAGAAAGGGGTAATCAGTGAATCCGTCATGGTCGCTGAAGAAGGCTCCCTTCTAAACTTTGGACCTCTCTAAAGGGGTAAGCACAATAAAGGTAACACCCCAGGCTAGCAAGCAACAGCAGTCGTACAATCGGGTACCCCCACCAGCCAACCTTGATCGGGGTGATTATTTCACCAAACATAGGAATAAGGTCTACCCCTTCGAGAAGGAATGGGTCCCTACGCTATTTAGGTTATTATTGGAACATAATATGATCTAGCTTCCAGAAACCAATTCCCTGAGCAACCTGGCCTTGACACTTAGGTGAATTATTGTGCCTACCATCGGAGGATCAATCATCCTACATATGACTGCTACACGCTGAAGGATATTTTTGAGGCCTTGATTCTGAAAGGTCAGATAAAGTTTGAAGAATTAAAGAAGGCCTTCAGGGCAGCCGAGGCCTCTCATGTTGTAATCATCTAAGAGAAAGAAAAAATGCCTGGTATTCTTTACACTTTCTTCATTAAAATGCTTTAGGAAGGCATAGTCACACTGAAACAAGCAAGGTAAGCTCATCGCCTTGTTAAGGGGACAGAAGATCGTTGGTGCCCATACCATCAGATAAGAGGCCATTACCTATCAGAATGCACAAGTTTCCTTGATATATTCACAAAGAAAATGGGGGAGTGTTATGAGATTTACAATCTCCTTGTAAGTGACCCCCAAGTCATTTCTCCATCAGAGCAAGGAAATCTCCCAAAGCAATACCTTCTTATCCATGATTTAGACTTTGTGGAACCCTCGATTCCCCAACCGAATAGTCTACCATGGCCTAAGAAGACTCAAGTCTTTAAGGCAAGAAGCAGTTCGTTAAGCTAGGGTTGTTCACCAGCCCAACACGATGAATCCAATGCCACTTCAAAAATCAAGAAAGAGGCAGGCGCCAAGGGCTACTCGTCGAAGAAACAAGACCGTTCAACCCACAGTTGAGCGGGAATTTCTCAGACCCTTTCCTCCACTGCCAACTTTACTAGACTTTATCCCTGGTACGATCCTTCTTCATTCATCATCCTATTAAGAAGACATCCCTGTGCCATCTCCCACTAAGCATACGTCTGATGAGGGTGACGATGTTAAAGGCACTCCCCAACTGTCTAAGCAACGAAAAGACCTAAAAGACCCCCTGCACCTGTCCAACCCTGGTGATGACATAAAAAGCTGCCCAGATCGGTCGGATGAGGGGAACGACCTTAAAACTCCCCCACCATCTAACCCTTCTCCTCCTTCCTTTCCTGCTTCTCATTCTCCCTCTTCTACATTCCCTGCAGGTACAACCTTGATATGCCCAGACTTCGAGGCTCATGACCTAGAATTTGAAGGGATCAATATAAGCAAGACACAAAAGAAATGATTGAGAAAGAGCCTAGCACAAGCAGCAGGATTTCTAACAGTTGCTTATGACTTGACAGCTAAAGCCAAGGTAGAGTCACCTTCTTCAAAGAAGCACAAAAAGTCGAAGCCAAAGAAACCCCAGTGGCCCCCTAAGCTTGACATTGAGCAGAGACAGAGAATCAAATGGGCAAAGCTCCTGTTCTCAAGGAGTTTACAACATGGTGCAAATTTCAAGAGCAATACCCACCACAGGGTAGATAAATCTCAGCTCAGGGAGGATGCTGCAGCTCCTTGGGCTCCTTCCTAATCCCAATACTTCAAACAGTCGACCTATTCCACCTCAATCTTCCCCCACTCAAACCATGCCCGCTATGCAATCAAGTCAGCCAATCAGTCAAAATAAACCTTTTCCATCCAAACTTGCTACTCAACCCAACATACCACCCAAATCAGTGGCAGGACCATGAGCACAAGGCCCTCGTCAAGAAAAGGTGAAATAAGATGTGATAGGGCATCTACGGAAACTTCTGACTCTTCTCAGTGTCTACGACTCCCTCATGCTCTCAAAGGATTATCGGATGGCTTTGGTTCAAGCTCTCTCTAACCCAGAAGTGTACGAAACTGAAGTAGAACCCATTGAGGTAGACCTAGAAATTCTACAAGGATGTATGCCAATCACCTTTTCAGAGTACGATCTGCAGCTAGGGGAAAAGTTTCATAATCACCCTCTCTTTGTTACGAGTAAATTACATGCATGCCCCATCAATCGAATTATGCTAGATGGAGGGTCGGTAGTCAACATTATTCTAAGGAGGATCCTTACTCGAATAGGGTTGGGGTCCGAAGACCGCACCCCGACCCACATTATAGTTCAAAGGTTCAACCAATCAGAAGAGAAGCTAGCTGACACGGTACACCTTCGTTTTATGATTAGTGAGTTGAACGATTACGCCTAGTTTCATGTAATCGACACCGACACTTCTTACAATATTCTCCTCCGTCGACCATGGCTCCATGAACAGGGGGTGGTTCCATCGATATACACTAATGTCTCAAGTATAGCCAAGATGGGAGACAGCATATGATCTATGCTGACAAAAGACCGTTTCCTGTAGCCGAAACCCGCTATGTCGATGCTAAATATTACTTCACAGATCTGGCATCGCCTCAGAAGTCGAATGACGAAGGTCATACGTCTACAAGCAAGATTGCATCCTTGTCTCATGACTATGTTGAAGATGTTGGGATAACATTGGTGAACATGTTCAAAGAGGAAGAAAGGTAGGGCATACTTTTACCCCTAACTACTCTTCAGTCTAATATCCCAACCATTATCCCTCAAGAAACTCCTTCTTGCCTCGAAAAGGAGTTTTTGCCCTCTGCCCCCAGTTCGAAGTCACCTTGGCTTGAAAATGAACCAGAGCTCGTTCTTGAGATTGAGCAAGCCATAGGGGTAGAATTTCCCACTCCAAGGATCACCTATATGCCGGACCAGCAGAAAGTCTTGCATATCCCCATTGTGCTCTTGAAAGCCAAAGCGGCGCGACAACCGCCGTGAATTTTTTTTCAAAATTTGGTTGCTATAAGTATAGAGGATTCTCCTCAGACCGGCGACCAGCTGAAAATTCTACTTTTCCCTGACCACTCGAGAGGAGAGCAGTTCGATAAAGAGCAACTTTCTTCCCCTCAAGAGCAGGATCCCCAAGCAAACTTCAGAACCGAAGTTTGCAATTTTCAGAGCCAGTTGGATGTTATGCGTATCACATCAAAACATCTTAAGGAATTCATGCCAGAGACGAAAACTGTGATGACCTTGAGGTAAATGTGCCACTAATGAAGGCCGAGACCCTTCCTAACTGAACTATCTATCGTGACCAGGCTCACCGAAATAAGAGGAAAATGAACTATGAGCACTTGGCCCATCAGATGTTAAGAGGAGAAAAAGCAATGACTTCCCATTTTGAAGCTATCCAAGCCACGATAGCCAACCATGGTGCTAAACAAGGCCTAGGGTATTAGCGTCTTCGGACAATAAGAGTAACGAGAGGCATTCAGAAGGGAAATCACATCAGGTGCAACAAAGTTAAAAGAGAGAAGCACTTTATTCATCAGTTAAAAACTTTTACAAGTACTGGCAAAAGGAAACAACATGTTCAGAAATGATCAATCATCTTATTGATCTCTGCGTTGTGCGTTGCAAGAGAAGTCTCGATGCCCTGCATATGCTCCGTCAGTTCTGCCATAGTTTGAGTCTCCTCTGTCATTACCACAGTTTCCGACTCAATTGTGCCATTGAGTTCCGATAAATCTTGGACCAATGAGGCCTCCATGGCCTTCCTCTGAACCATCTCCGCCTCGAGGCCTGTGAATTCCGGTTTCAGTATTCTCATCTCCTCTTGGATTTCAGTCATTCACTTGAGGCTTCCATGCACCTCCCTCTTGAGGTCCTGTTGACGGCCAGTTGTCGAGGCTTTCTTCTCGATGCATGCATCTATTTTCTGGTAACGATGCAAGATCGACTCTTCCAAAGATGCTAGCCTTCCAGTTTCTTCCTCATGATGTAGCGCTCCCAACCACTAGCTCCAACTCGTTTAGAGTTGCATTAACATGAGAAACCACTTCTTGGGCACTCCCAACCACTGTAGTCATGGTGAGCTCCCTTAGTTTTGCCAAGGCTTCACACAGCTCATCAAGGGGTAGCTCCCTCAAGCCCTGAAGGCCTGCTCCAAGCATGCCTGCAATCATGCTAGAAACACCACTAAAAACAGGACTAGATGGTGCTGCTAAGACCACTACTGCTGAAGAAACCTCGACCTCAAAGATCGGGCATGTTGAAGTAATAGCCATCTGAGCCACTGACTTCTCTGAAATAAGGGCAAAGCTTAGAGCTTCTTGATTCTCAGACTCATAGGCAGCCCCCGTCTCAACCTGCCGGAGTTCTTCAATACCAGTCTCGCTGGCTTGACCCTCTCTTACGGGGACCTCTACTTCTTCTTCATCCACCTGAACTGTCGCCTCAGCATTATCAAGTTCAAGAACCGCCTCTCTCTTTGGCCTTTGCCAGCCAATTCATCTCTAGCCATGGTTTCTTCCATTTGGCTTGTACCTTCAATAGTCAGAACCTTGGCTGCGAAGAGTTCAACTCCCTCATCTTCACAACCTGTATCCACGGGGGTAGCAACCTCTTGGAGCTCAGGCACGTCATCAACTTCAGGCTCTTCTCCTTGAGTCATAGCCCCTGTCTTGATTGAGAAACTAACCTCTTGAGGCAGGGAAGCCACATCAACGTCTGAGCTCCTATCTGGAGCAGTGGCTTCAAGTCCTTCATCCTCGTCAGTCTCCATTCAAGTCGCCTCTGACTCATGAACTACCCTTTGACTCAAGAGAGCCCCCCCAAGATCCAGGTTCACCTCCAGATCAGAAGCAATGACATTGGGCTCAGAACAGCCAGAGTCGTCTGCCTCAGTTTTTGAAGAAAAAGAAAACAAGTCAGAAGAAGCAAAAGGTGGTCCAGAGTGCACAAAAGGTTATACTAGAGTAGTTCTTAAAAAGATCAGAAGAGGAAGAGCTACTTCTGATTTTGATACCATAGGAAGGTTGGCACTCTATCACCCCTGAATACGACCACTAACTGAAGATGGTGCATGAGTATCGGCAGCGGTCTAGCGCTTTATTTTCTTCCCCCCTGTCGGAGTAGGAGGTGTCGCTTCTGATCCACCTCCTTGAGAAGGCCCTCCACCTAATGTATATTGGGGACCACTCTCATTGAAGGCATTCAAATCCTGTGGGGGAAGCTTCTAATAACCAGGGACTCGTCGCCCCCCATCCCACTCAAAGATGGAACTAGGAATGTCGAAGACACTCCCTATCCTTGTCTTCATTGCAAGGAATTCTGGCAAGGCGTCATTAGCTGCTATCTCACGCGGAAGCCCTAAAGCCCACCAGTTGGAGGGATAATCTAAGATGAATACTGCATCAAGAGCTGAAGTATCCGCCAGTCTCCTGTGCCTGGTATCCTGGCGTCAATTACCGTTCACCCTTTTGCAAGGGTGATCTTGATCTCAATATCCCTTACTGGTGATTCTCCACCAGTTCACAGAGGCCTTGGTCATCCGAACCCTCTGGCCGAAGTGAGGTATTACATATTTGCTGGTTTCTATCATCTCTAGATACATAGACCAAGCGGTCCGTATATGCTCTGGAATCCAGCACTCACGAAAAGTCCCGAAATCTTCTGTCTTCCTCTTGTTCGCCTTACTTCGGTGCTTTTCAAAGAACACCGAGAAGGGGCAGCCTTGATCAAGCCCGTGCTGACGAGCGAAGCGGTGAGGGAAATACCCCTCTAACCTAACACTCAGCAGAGTTAAGACTCCCCCTCTTATGCTCAGGATGAATATGAGTTCCTAAATGGTTGTTGGAGCATCGTCTAACTCCTACCCCAACTCATCAATGATAGCACGATTGGTGAAGCTCGCGACCGGAAAGGGGACCCACCTCTTGTTCATAGAATCACTCCCAAATAGACCCCGAGCCTCCCATGGGGTATGGAAGATGGCCCTCTGATTGGCAATCCTCATCAAGAAGGGCCACAGTTTATCTCCTGAGCACTGGTGCCCGATATAGGTGTCAGGGTAATAGGCCCCTAGCCACCCGTACATGTAATGCACAAGGAATGGAGTTTTAAAATCCCCGGGAAAAGCCTGCCCTCCTATAATGCCATTCCCTCCCTCTTTCCCTTGTAGCCCTTTCCATGAGAAATGGCCCCCAAGCCATGGTATATGTTGCACAAGACTGGCTGAGCAAGGGCATATTTACGCCCTCTGGCCATGTCGCATGCCACATATAGTACTCCCAGATGAATGTCGTCCTCCCAGTCAGGAAGCACGAATTTGCACAAAAATAAGGCCAAGTACGCGACCAAGAAGACACGATCATCGACCCTCTCAAGCTGATATACGGGAGGCGTCTCCTTCGCAACTGCCTCCCTTTCCCTTTTGGAGTGCCCTGACCACCTTCAGGATAACCCCAGTAAACGAATTTCACTCACTTCGTGAAGGTGACCTTGCTATTGCTAAACTGGATGGCAATGGATTGGTAGCCTCGAAGATCTTTTGAAGACTGGCAGGCGGCTCTTCATCTCCCAAGTTAGCACCACCAAAGATGACCAAGTTCGCTGGCACGTACTCGTCATACATAGCCCCGATCATTGGGAGACCTCGAATAAAATGAAGATCTAGTAAAGAGATTCATGCCTCCCGATGCCCAAGAAGCCAAGTATTACTAACATGGCTCCATGTCTCCAACAATACCCCTAATGTATTGGAGCAACGATCATAGTAGCTGCTTGAACACTGGACAGCTGTTAATAGTGAAGCACGTCTAAGGGTCTGTACGATGCCAATACCTTTGTAGTCCAGGAAGTTTATCCCTTCAGGTGTTGGTGCTCCCCCTAAATCCGGAGGCCTTTGGTGACCACA
The DNA here is from genome assembly GCF_000471905.2 of Amborella trichopoda. The sequence goes on from NW_006498435.1 coordinate 2,745,297, forward strand.
CTAGTAGTCCCTTTGCCTATACCATTCGCTTCCCTGAGGTAGGCAAGTTCTCCACGAAAGCTATGTTCTGATGCATACAGTGAAGAAGTGTCATCCCTTCTTGCCATCATTTCCCTCGCGCACTTCGAAACAAACGGGGTTAGTAATGAAAGTGACATTGGGGGACCACTCTAGTTCACGAACTGGTTGGGTCAACCAAATGGGCTCGCCCCATGATAAAACCTCGCCTATAAAATCACAGGCACTAATCTCTCCCTCCCTTGGAAGCCTCTTCACATCAGGAATTTGGTAAGAAGAACCAGCCATTATATAGGGCTTGGTGGTTTACTCCCAAATGTTGCTAAGACATTGAATCAGCACCAGCTGAATTGCCAACACTTAGCACCAGTTATGTTTCCAATTCCCAGCGCCTGTTGCATGCCAACAGCTAGTGTTGGTTGAGTCTTTCAACACTTAGCATCGGTTGAATTTCCCACACCTAACGTCGGTTGCGTACCAGATGACTAGCACCGGTTGAATCTTTTAACACTCAGTGTCTGTTGAGATTGCTAGAACCCAACACCAATTGTGTTTTCAAAAATTCAGCTTCGGTTGAACACTAGCAAGAAACCATTGTCGCTACACTCGATGTCGACTATATTTCAAGCAGCCTATTGTCACCTACTTCAGGTTGAAGTCTTGTGTGTCCTACCACCTAGCTTAGTCAGGTTCCACCCAAGCCGTGACATGTCATCCCAGTGATGTTTCACCCTGGTTGCACCCAAACTGTGGCCTATCATTCCTACTGGAGTTAGGAGCTGTCCCTCATCCCCATAGGAGTCACACCCATACTGCAGCCCATTAACCCCAGTGTAGTTAAGGTCATTCTCACCTCTTCAATTCCTGGTGGGTCTTTTTCACACCAAGTTATATTATCCCCAAGAAGTTGGGTTACCTATTCTCCATAGAGTATCATCTTTCACCTCAAGGAGTACGCTTACCCCCCCTAAGCTCTAGTACAGGCTGCTTCTGTTGGCCATCCTTCATCAGGTCACCAGTTCCATCTGATCCCCCAGTTTGTGAATGGTCTTAAGCCATCTACAGATCTATTCACTATGGAGCTTCACCTACATGGTGACCTAAGCCTCCGTCCGTGCTGCATGACCCTAAACTACACAGCCATGATCCAAACTATACAACCTTAAACTGTAGCGATGACTTAGATGCACGACCTTAAACTGCATAGTCCAAACTATACAAACTTAAACTATAGCGGTGGTCCTAGTAGTATGACTTTAAACTACATAATCATGGTCTGTGCTACATGACCCTAAACTGCACAGCCATGGTCCAAACTATATGACCTTAAACTATAGCAAATGTCTAGTTGCACGATCTTAAACTGCACGGTCCTTGCTATATGACTTTAAACTACATAACCACGGTCCAAGCTGCATGACCCTAAACTGCACAGCCACGGTCCAAACTATACGACCTTAAACTGTAGTGGAGGTCCTAGTTGTATGACTTTAAACTGCATAACCACGGTCCGCGCTGCACGACCCTAAATTGCACAACAATGGTCCAAACTATATGACCTTAAACTATAGCGAAGATCTAGTTGCACGACCTTAAACTACACAGTCTTAGTTGTATGACTTTAAACTGCATAACCACAATCCATGATGCATGACCCTAAACTGCACAGCCATGGTCCAAACTATATGACCTTAAACTGTAGCGGAGGTCTAATTGCACGATCTTAAACTGCACTATCCTAGTTGTATGACTTTAAACTGCATAACCATGATCCGTGCAGCATGACCCTAAACTGCACAGCCATGGTCCAAACTTTATGACCATAAACTGTAGCCGAGGTCTAGTTGCATGACCTTAAATTGCACGGTCCTAGTTGTATGACTTTAAACCACATAACCACGGTCTGTGCTGCATGACCCTAAACTACATAATCATAGTCCAAACTATATGACCTTAAACTTTAGCGAAGATCTAGCTGCACGACCTTAAACTGCACGGTCTTAGTTTTATGACTTTAAACTGCATAACCATGGTCCGGCTGTATGACCTTAAATCATAGTGCATGTCCTGGTCGCATGACGATAAACTGCTTTGTACAGGTTAAGGAGGCATGACCATAAATGCGCCCCCACATACACGTACAAATCTTCTACGTGAACTTTCACGCATGCCTTCCCTAACCTACCTGTTAGTGTGCGTGCGCCACCATCATTACCTCCCCAGTGAGTTCATTCACTTCATCACCATACCTCATTCCCCAGTGAGTCTCATCCACGCTCACAAAATGGTGAACCATCATTAGTTAGTGGGTCGCCATCGTTCACTCACATTTCATACATCATCCATCTCTCATAGGTAGCCT